>JAUTDX010002370.1:0-58165 GCA_030844895.1 Ambrosia x helenae | reverse complement strand
CGATTTATCAATGATCAAATGTTTCTTATTCTTTAATCAATTCACATAACAATTATTACACACATCTAATGTCTTTAGCGAGGCTGATGAATACAATAAAAATACATTATAGCAAAGAAAGGAGAAAGAATGTAGTTTTAAGAAGTATCTTACAAATTGGAAGGTGGAAACGTTTATTGTTGCTAACATCAGCTTTTGCAACTCGAACCGTCTAGCAAATATAAAAGAAAAATATTCCAACGATATGTAAAACAATTTTGTGACTATTAACAGGTATTGCACAAGAAATGATGAACATTGATGAAATTACATCCAAAATGCATCCAAACTTTTGTTCATCTCATCTCGCACTTCCCTGGTACACATAAACATGCTCAATCGATCAACAATTCGAATAATTAAGTTTGCATCAAACACAATGATGCTGCAATCATGTAACCATTTACAGGTGTCAATTTTGGAAAATTTTAAGTTTGGATAATACATAACCACAAAGATAGAAAACCAATGGTAATCTGTGAAAACAATAACATCGAAGGGGTAACCGAAATTCGAATCGGAACCCTACCCGCCACAGTTGACCACAGTTTTCCGTTGTGGTTTTTAATCTCCTCCATAATCGCCCCCATTCATTTTGTTTTCATCTGATTTCAACAGCACATCCAATCATCGCTCACGTTCCCCCATATTCATCGAGTTGTGGCTGTGTGTGGTTGACGAAAACAACACCACCGCCACCTATACCCTGTAACCGACACCACCTGGGGAGGCTTCTTCGTAACTTTTTCTATGGCTAGTGGGGCCGCACGCGTCAGAGTAGGGCGGCCATGCCAGCTCCGTCTCCACGCTCTGATTCTTTCTCTCACTATCTTGTACCTTTAACTCGTAAACAAAAGAATAGAGGTTTTATAGAACAACTTAAAAAAAGGTTTACACGTGGCACTTCAAGAGGATTCCAGATAGGATAAATAAAACTGATAGGTAGCCTCAAAGCCACCACGTTGTGTTGCGGTGGTATAAAAAAGTAAAGCAGACAACAACACGTGTAAAGATGGTATGCACACCTCGGCAGGCAAGAATTCTAAAACTAACACGTGGACCCAAAAACTAAAGGCCCAAAAGATGACTTTATTACCATCATGCCCTATACTGTTCATCTTCGGTTTACGTTAATACATAGTATAATGTGTATGATTATCATACGTTTTTGGGTCTTAGTGAACCTTTTAATGTGTTAGAGCATTCATAATAGGTTTTCTCATCCCTAATGCACTCACAACTTATACTAAAAATCGTTATAGTTTATGTCCCCTCCACTCACAACCACTTTTAACAAGTATTATTAAAAAATAATTACAGGAAAAACTGTTTTCCCTAAAATATTCCCAAATCTCCTCAAAAATACCCGATAACAATAGGTTCCTCATTTTCTCCACTCACGACCCCATAAAAAATATGAGGTTTTCTCTTACAAAATTATGATTTGTGAGGGCCAAAATGCGAGTACTCTTAGGGGCTGTTTGGTTGATTAAGTGCTGAATCATTAAGATGGTCGAATGGTTAAGAGGCTCTGAATGGTTAAGAGATGAATCATTCAGCATCCCTTATTAGCTTAATGTTCAGCACTTAATCATTCCATTCAGATGCTGAAATAAACAGTCTGAATGCTGAATGATTCAGACCTAAATGGTTAAGAGGTGATTAAAAGGCTACCAAACAGCCCCTTAGTGTGTCACACCCAAGCGGAAAACACGGGGATGTGATTCGAAAGGTTTTCAAGCACAAGGTTCGAGCACACATAAGATGTAAATCAAAACGATACCATCAAACAATAAATATTGTCGTACATAATTAGGTTAAACATAAAATTATTTGGAAATCATTGTATCAAATATCGAAACACGACATAACCAACTTTATTAAATTCCCATCCAGTGATGGTACCACGATGTGCATTCCACAAAATGGAAAATAGTAAAATGGGGCCGTGAAACTGACCTGGTGACTGCAGATAAGGTCTAGTAGGCAGAAAATGGAATAGCTATTGTCCTAGCAAATGGTACCCTATGATTACCAAGGACATAGTAAGTTGTACATTCCTGTCGTTTACCATACAAGTTGTTCATCCGACTTGTGGACCCTCGTGTCATGTATATGTGGGCCATTGTTTCATGCATGTGACAATTATTACGTATTTATATGTACTTTGTAAAGTGTATGGTTTCGTGAAATCCGAGAGTTTTGTTATAGAAACACATTTATTGTTAACAAAACAGGCCCCACGCGTTATCATGGGTTTATAGAATATTTCCCAATTTGACATGTGTGGTGAATTCTTGGAATAACAAGTGTTTTATCATGTGTCATATAATTAAAATGCCAAAGTTATGACTAACACATGTTAGAACCGTTTTAACATGCGTTTTTGTATAACCCGAAACTTTATCACAACACTTTACTCAAAAATACGATTCTTGGTGTAACATAATAAGCCCTCACATGATTGTCTATGTATAAAAGAGTGATTACGGGTATGTAGGTGCATTTTCCTTTTGAAACCGTGTATATACACATACAATTGTAAGGTATGTTGACATATGTATACATATATTATGTTAAGGTTCAAAAACGCCAAGTTATTGTTAACCATTTAGTACCACATATTCATTTTCACCTCGGGTGTATGTGATTCTTCACGTAGGTCAATTATAATACATTGTGGATGGTGCACATGTATATATGCGTATGCATTTGTAAGAGAGTACATCAAAACTAGTTCGTTGTATGTTTTAATCTCAATTATCATAATGTTTTGATTGTTAATGGACATACATATTTCAAGTTACAAGGGTTGAGGTTTGAGTGAAGGGTTAGGGCCGAAACTATGGTAGAAAAGATAGATATCATGAAAGGTTAAACACATACCTATAGACCCAATGGTGGGATGAAATCATGACTTTGTAAGCTTCTTGGATGCGAATCCTTGGTTGTGTTGAGGTGTTAACCGAATGGTGGTGAGGTTGGGGTGATTTTGGTGGGTGCCGAAGACAATAGAGAAAGGAAGAGAGAGTTGTGGTTTGATGTGTGTGTGTGTGTGTGAAACTCATTCCTTGTCCTCTTATTTCTACTCGATCGGCCATCAAAAAAGAGAAGAGATGTGTGTGTGCAAGCTATAAGTGGCTAGTCAACGTCTCTAGATTGGTGTAATAGATAAAAGTTGTGTTCCTTGTTGGTGAATTGTGTTGACATTGCAAAAGTCTCTTGTTCTTTCCCTAGATAACCTTCGGCCAAAGCTTTTGAGGTATCACAATGGGGATAACAATCAACCATGGGAAGTTGTTCATGTGTGGTGATATCTATCTATTTTGGTAAAGAGAGTTGTCATGCATGATCCCTTGCTTGTTCCTACTTTTCGGCTAAAAAAAACAAAAACATATACTTGTGGCAGGCCTCATTCCTTGGAATTGGAACATGGTAAAGTAAAGGGTCTATTCTAGTATAAATTGGTTGTCATTGAGAAGGTTTTGGGGCCATGTGGTGCTTGTTTGTGGGCGGCCAATGACAAAGAAAAGAAAAGAAAAGAAAAGGTTAGTTGGTAATTAGTGTAAAAGAGGAAATGTTCTTGCATAGATGTTTGTTCATGTAGGATATTTAGGCCTATTTTGATGAATGTTAAAGACAAGACAAAGATATTCCATGTTTCCATGTATAAGGCCGATTTTGGGATGAAGCAAAACAAAAATGTGGAGTTGACTTTGTGTTGGAGCTTGTAGAAGATTAGTCTTATTACCATTTTGGTGAATGGTGAGTGTAGTCCATGTGTTCGATAGTTGTCATGCTTCTACACACATATATTTATATACACGCGTGCATACAGACATAGCTACACATATTCATTATTTAGTCCTAGTTTTAGATATGATCACATGGTGGTTTAGAGTTATGGATTGCTTGGATTATCATCATGTATGGGTGTATTTGAAATCGTGAGTGGTGTGGCCGATTATATAAACATATACATGTGATTTTATGGGCTTGCTTTGTTGTGTAATTACGTGGGTACATATAAACACACATATATAGTCGAATTGTCTATACATAAGTGTAAGTGCAAGAGGTGTTATTGAAACTTTTAAGCTATCAATAGAAATGGATTTTCGAATGTTACCATTGTAGATACATATTTCATATATGTGTCTGTAGCTTTCGGGCCGTCGAGTTGATAATACGTCGTTTGTAAAGTTAAGGTTGATAATTAGGTTTTGGTTCGGTAAACAAAGGTACAAACCAAATTCAAAATGTTTGATTCGGGACAACAATGGGTCGAGTCAGTTGGTTCGACCTCACCCAAGGACGAATGGAAATCGCTTATATATAGGAAGTTAGTTATTGACGGTTATCAGTTAGTTGTCATTTTTTTTCTGGTTCCATTCGAGTCCAAAGTCTGTCCAGAGAGTTCTAGAAGTATGTATTATCATTAACAACGTCTGTAACGATTATATTGAAGTTAATGATTAATGAAAAACTTGAAAATAAAATCTTACGTGTTTTGATCTATATTTTTATCATTTTGCATGAGCGTTAGGGTTTCCGCACCTGACGGTTCAGTATTCGTGTTGATTACGTGTCGAATGATCTAAAACCGGTCCTACAACCATATGTGTGTGGATGATCTAGTGTGTTAATAACATGAGTAGTTGCAATAATAATGTTCACCATAATGTTGAAACATGTGTTAATTGATGATAAACATGTGTTGTTATGTTATATTCACTCATGTTAGTATACATTTGTGTTCTAGATAATGTTCTATGAGTTTTGTGTGTGTTATGTCCATAGAACATTTTGAGAATTGTTTGGTTTAAAGTGAAATTGCGTAATTTCCCACTTTGGTGGTGTCATGTGTATTGTTGTTTTGTCCATACGCAGTAATTGGATACCCGGTTACTCTCTATTGAGCGTGTGATTGGCTTGATCATTCAATGCCAATTGTATCGGATATTTCGGGTGTTGTATGCGTAGACGGATAATCCATTGAATTTCTGCAATAGTCGGGCTCTACTAGACTAGGGGGTATAGTGTGTGCAAAAGTGTCTAATATGCACATGAAGTAAAATGCATACGGATGTTGACCTGGATCGTTGACTGGTGTCACATAGTGGGCTAGTTTGGATAGCACATATGGGTATGTTTGGCAAACAATAGTTGGTAGTTGGTAGCTGTAGCTTTTTAAATATATTTTTGTATTTGGCAGAGTAGCTGGAGCTTTTAATAAAATGACCAAAATGGGCATTAATAAAAGCTTATATGTATGTTTTTTTTATTTCTTATGGTAGGATAAGTATTTTTGTCATTTACTCAGTTTGTAGCTAATAGGAGCTCATTCTTAAACGCTAATACTAGTAGTGTTTTAATATGGAGCTTTTTCTCCTAACCTAAAAGCTTCAAGCCCCTTCAACCAAACAAAACTTTTTATTGAGTGGAAGTTTTTTCTTAAAAGCTAGAAGCTCTTAAAAGCTTCTTGCCAAATATACCCATAATCACATTAAGGGTATGTTTGGTAAAACTAGTTGGTAGCTGGAAACTAGTAGTAGCTGTAGCTTTTTAAATATATTTTGGTGTTTGGCAGAGTAGCTGAAGCTTTTAATAAAATATCTAAAATGACTAAAATGGGCATAATTAAAAGCTTGTAAAGAAGGTTTTTATTTTTTTTTATGGTAAAATGGGTATTTGTGTCATTTACTCATTAAAAGCTTGTACATAGTAGGACTTTTTTCTTAAACGCTATTACTAATAGCGTTTCAATATGGAGCTTTTTCTCCTAACCTAAAAGTTTCAAGCCCCTTCAACTAAACAAAGCTTTTTATTGTGTAAGAGATTTTTCTTAAAAGCTAGAGCTCCTACAAGCTCCTTGCTAAAACATACCCTAAAGTTGTTTTGGAGTCATGCTTATGATGACTAGTACACTTTTAGGCCTAATCATGTGCTACTTTGTTTGTTTAGTAACACGATGCCACATTAGGTTATAAGAAGTAACTAGATTATATCCCGGAAGCTTTCCATAATAGATGTTATATTTTTACTATTTTATTGATCCAACTTATATAATATTACATTTTTTAACCTAATAATAAATAAAAAAAATGTTATAACCCGTGTGATACACAAGTTTCTAATGAATTCTTTACAGTAAATGAAACTGTAACTGTTTAATTTAATGTTTCCGTCTAGAGCAAAATATGTCAAAACCAGTGGTTTTTCTAAAAAAATAATGGTTGCTTCTATTTCTGTTCCTCATCCAAACATAATTTCTCTCTTTAATATACATTTTCATTCTTATTCATATAATTAAAATTGTTGCTTTCTAATATTGTAGTACATTAATTTCTATTCTACATCGTAACACACATTTTTTCACTTCATATTAAATTTATCTATCTTAAGAAACTCCCATAATATAACCTACTATAGTATAAATTGAATCTTAAAGCTATAACTAGAGACTTTTAACACGGTTCTGGCTCGATTCCGTGTGGGGCAAAAGAAAAAAGTTAGGCTCAATCAATATCATTAACTTAATTCAATTAAAATAAGTGACTAAATTATACTCTTTCTTGTCTAAATTGATAACAAATTCAACGATAGGGTTAGTTATCCTACACAGTGTAACAAAAATGAGAATGCTGAGAAGGATAAAAAAAGACAATGGATCATAAAATATAACACAATGAGTCACAAAATATAACACAATGCCAGAGAAAAAAGACACAGTAAATAGCAAAAATGACACAATGACTAAAATAAAGAAAATACATAATGCAACATAAAAGTATTAGCAGATATAAGTTAGACCGGATATGTATATATTTTTAGATATAGATTTTGTATTTGTTCTAGTTTTATCTTTTTTCCTTATTTTGTGCTAGGGTTTGTTTTATTGTGGATCTATAAATAATGATCATCTCCTTTGTATTGATTCTTTCAATAATAATAAACCATAAGAACTTTCATGGTATCAGAGCCTCGGCTCTCTTAAACCTTATCGTTTCTTTTTCTTTTTTATCTGATTAAACCAAGTGGCGCACCTGTTGTTCTCGAACATAGCCATAGCACATCTTCTTGATTAGTAGCGCACCTGTTCTTTTTTCCCAATAGCGCACCTGTTCTTTTACAGTAACGCACCTGTTTTTTCTGATCAATAGCTCACCGCATCCTGAGGACTACCTATAGCACATCTTCCTTTGACTGTCAATAGTTTCCATGGCTGAGGAAGACAAACCTGCACAAGAAGGCTCATCCGATTCTGCCACCAAATCTACCCTACACCCTGCATACTCAGTCACAAATATCCAAAGTAAGGTATGAACCTTGGATGGCAAGAAAGTAACCTTCAACGCTTGGCTTAAGTTGTTTCGATTAGATGCTATGGCCTATCAGGTTTTGAATCACGTAGACAATACATCCCCACCCAAAGTCGATTGACCGAAGTACGCTACCTGGAAAGAACTGGACGCTCTTGTCCTTCAGTTGATCTATATCACTTTTTCTGATGATCTCTTTCTTGACGTATTGGAGAATGAATCTACTGCTCGCGCTGCATGGGTCAAATTGGAAAAGAAGTTCTTAAGCAACAAAAAGGCTCATGCAGGTGCCTTAGAAACTAAATTTTGCAACCTAGCGCTTTCAGCTTGAGGATGTGGACCACCCAATCACTGAAGATCGGTTCGTTTTGCAGCTTGTACGCGGTCTACCAGCTAAGTTCGACATGACCGCGTTTCTGATCAATGCTAACAATACGGACTGGGACTTAGCCAGGAATATGCTGAATGATGAGTTAATCCGTCTTGAAGCTCGACAAAAATCTTCAAACTCTATTTTAATGGCCCAATCCCAAAACCCAAACACACATCATCCACCAAATCCTTACCCATCTTACTCCCCTACACCCACCCAACAACCACAAAACCAATCAGGTTACTATCGGGGAGGCTGTGGCCGAGGCCGCAGCCGCTCCTATAGGGGCGGTCGTGCTCGAGGCTCCGACCGTACACAGGGACAACAACCATACAATCAGTCATGGGCACCTTAACAAACCACCTACCCCCAATGGGCCTAGTAGTCTATACCACAATGCCCCTACCCAACTCAGCCTTCTTACTAGCCCAATCCACCCTATCAGCAGCCCACTGCTCCTCCATCAGCCCACTACACACCTGGCCCACCAGCACCCTACCCGTCCATACTCCCACAGCAGCTTGGCCCACATCAGCAAACTTACTTTATGCCCATTGCAGCTTAAACAACATATACGTCACAGCAGCAAGGTCCAGCAATGTTTGGCCCACAGCAGCCGACTTCACAGCAGGGTTACAACGCCCTCTGCCCATCCGACATTGGAGCTGCAATGGCCTCCATGAATCTGACATAAGACCCCAATACCATTATGGATTCTGGAGCTAGCGGTCATGCAACCGATGAATAAGGTATGATTGAACACCCTGACTCTTTTCATGTTTGTAGTAAATTGTTAGTAGCAATGGCGCGTCTTTACCGATTCAAGAACCTGGAACAGGTTACCTGTACCTTCCCAATCACACCTATGTCCTACCCAATATTTTACACTGTCCACAAATTATTAAAAAGTGAATTTATGTTTCTTGTTTTTACTCGTGATAACCATGTTTCAATCGAATTTACCCTTTTGGTTTCTCTTTGAAGGACCTTCAAACTGGGCACCTCCTTTCCCGCTACAATAGCACCGGGGACCTCTATCCTATCACTAAACCCGAGCTACCTGCCCAAGCAAGCTTCTTACCACAACCTCCCGCCCGTGGCACGATCGTCTTGGACACCCTGGCGCTTAAGTTTTAGACATTCTTTTTCGTACTTTTAATTTTCCATGTAATAAGACAAAACAGTAAACGTTTACCGTTTTATATATGTATCTTCATCTTTTACATTTTCCCCTTTTGACATAATTCATTGTGATTTGTGGACATCACCTGTACTCAACAAATCTGGGTACAAATATTACATGGTTTTAATTGATAATTACTCACACTTTATTTGGGTATACCCTTTAAAATACAAGTCAGAAACTTTTACCACCTTTATCAAATTTCACCGCCTTATTGTCACCCAGTTTAATAGAAAAATTAAAAATTTTCATTGCAACTTAGGAGTCGAGTTTGACAATACTGCCTTAAAAAACTTTGCCACCCAACACGACCTTCTGTTTCGCTTTTCATGCCCACAAACTTCATCACAGAATGGCCATGCGGAATGAATGATCCGTCGCCTTAACGATATCATTCGCTGCCTTTTAATCCATGCCCACTTGCCACCACCCTTTTGGGTCGAAGCCTTACACACCGCAGCCCACTTACACAACATCCTTCCAACCAAACGCCTTAACTTTTATACACCTACCTTCGCCGTATACCTTCGTCATCCCACCTATGACCATCTGCGAGTTTTTGGGTGCGCATGTTATCCAAATACTTCTGCTACACAACCACATAAACTCCACTCTCGCTCTATCCGGTGTATTTTTCTTGGATATCCACCGGATTTTCGCGGGTACCGTTGTTTCGACCCAACCACGGGCAAAGTCACCATTTTTTGGCACGTCACTTTTGACGAGTTCACTTTTCCTTTTTCAATACCGACACCTATCACCTCATACAACTTCCTTAAGAATAACCCACTACATGGGTTTGCCTTCAATCGGTCCCTACCTGTCCCCTAACCAGCCACCATGGCACCAACTCCACCACCCCAGTCCCGTGCCCCAGCCACCATCTCCCCATACCCGATAAGCTATACCTTCCGGCCTAAACCTCTTACAATACCTTCTACACAGTAGCCTGCCCATTTACCACAGCCGCCACCGTCTACTGTGGCTCCTCCGGCCACTGCTCCGCAGCATGCAGGTCCCTCTTCTCAGTCCCGACCACCCCCAACACATCTATGAAAACCCGATCCAAATCTGGTACACTAAAACCCATTCACCACACCACCCACAGCCCCGCTATCTCACCCAATCACACCTCTTATTCACAGGCCCTAACCGACCCGAATTGGTCGTGCGCTATGCAAGCTGAATTTACAGGCTTACAAACAAAATGAGACATGGGTTTTAGTTCCTCAGCCTATGAATCAGCCCATTATTAGGTGTATCTGGCTATTTTGACATAAATTTAAGTCTGATGGAACTTTGGAGAGATATAAAGCTCGGTTGGTAGTTAGTGGGAAATCATAGACTGTGGGTATTGATTGTGAGGATACTGTGACACCCGTCGAAATCACAGGTCATGACCGTACACTCACTTACACGTATACATTGTGCATGGCATGGCATTACATTTCATCTATTGCATCACAATTGGGCCATACAGGGTTCCAACAAGTCAATCCCGAGGCATGCAGTCTAGCAGTAGACACACTAGTTAATACCAAGTCCCAGTTAGTCGAATAATTCATGATAGATTATAGGAAATCCATGCAAAACCCTAGTTCTGGGAATCAACACAATTGAACACAAGGTTCCAATTTGTAATCCAATCAAGAACAAAAACAAACAATGTTCAAGAGCAATAGATCACCCGACGTGATATCCATGGAAAACTAGTAAAAACCACGAATAATGTGCCCACATGTAACTCTAAAATCCAATCCATATAGACTTGTGTGAGTAGTAGCATCAAACAAATACACCACCATTCACACATGCATACATACGACTATATATACACACATATATGTACACATCAAAACACAATCCCACTAAGCCTAAGACAATTGCCATAATTGGAACATAAACCACCTTAACCATCCAAGCTTACATAAGTTGACTTGCCAAACACCCCTTGTTCTTTCCCTAGAAATTTCGGCTCCCACATTTCCAATACAAAGGAATGTGTGTTGATTTTGGACACTATCTAACTTATACAAGACACACACACACACCCCATATATATATATATATATATACACACACAGATACACACACAAACACATGCTTGGAAAAGTGACAAATATCCCTCACGTACATACATATACGATCGCGCACACACACACATGTCTACATAACTCTCAAACTCACACCATAACACCTTATTTCCAAGAGTTACACTAACATAGCAACAAAATCACTTTGCAAATAACCTAACCATGTTTGAACAACCCAAACCAACCCTCTTTCTTTCCCTATGAACCACCGAAGTCAACCCCAACGAAAACAACATGAATATGCCTTCTCATGCTTACCGTTTCCAAGACATTTCACCAACATGGCCTGATACTTTAACCTATAACATGGACAAAGGGATATTGACTACCAAAACCTCCATACCCATCCAAAATTTTCGGCCCTTACATTCCCTAGACAAACCACACACAAATCTAAGTCAACCTCTTATACACAAGTGGAAACCACCTTTTTTATCACAACAATCCATTAAGGTTGACTTACCATAGTTGAATCTCACACCCTACACCCCTTTGCGTCTCTCTCGTGTAGATATATGGACCAAGGAGTCCTCATGAAACACCACATAAACAACAAACATCCTAAACACACTTAGCACCATCACATTACTTCCTTTTCCCTTTGCTTCCTTTCGGCCGAGAACAAGAAGCCCCAAAAGGGCTTTAGTCGATCGAATTCCATCACCATTTGAGAGCCACGAGTCACCAACAAGCATCTAGGAGCCACATTATGGAAGGAACTATTCTATTTTCTTTGTTTTCTCTCGGCTATACACAAGATAAACAAACCGAAACCATATCTCTTTTCCACACCATTTCGACCACAATCATGGTTCACCCGAGCCCCTCACTCACGAATACGACACCCTACACCATTTATGTAGGTAAACTCGACTTAAACACTCAAGTTTAGTGTTAAAAGCTCAATATATAAACTTATGTACACAAACACACATACGTACGTAGATATATACACCCTAGGACACATATATGGACATATACGTACACACACATACACGAGGGTGTATGCGTGTATGTATGGGGTCAAGACCCGGCCAAGCTAAGGATTTTATACACAAATTTATAACATACACCATTGATAGTTTTATAAACATGTGTTAATGTCACCAAAACATGTGTTAATAAGCTTAACACAAGAGTTCTCTTGGAAACCTATGTTAAACCCTAAAAACGTGTATGATAACAAGGCAAAATACAAAAATATGTCATTTTTATACATAACTATCGAAATGTATGTCCATGACTCACTTTTAGATATACATAACGGGGACTAAAGTGGCACATGATAACATTAGGTAAGTGATGTATTGTAAAATACATCTATTTCCAGTGTAGATTTTGTATACTTTTCGAGTCGTTTAGATGGTGATTTTATTAGTTTTAGGCTTGTACCGATCTATTTTATTTAGTATAGGTTTTTATAGATTTTTATTAGCTTTGAGTCATTTTTAGTACTTACGTATTTATTTTTATATTTATTTTTTGTAGGTGTTCAAGGACGTTGGGGCGTAAACGAACAAATTTAGTCAAGTCAAGAACACCCGAGTCAAAAGCACGGAGTCATAATACTATATATAAATAATAATAGTATACTATATAATAATAATAATAATAATAATAATAATAATAATAATAATAATAATAATAATAATAATAATAATAATAATAATAATAATAATAATGGAAAATCATGACTAGGGTCATGTTCCCAAGGCCCACCACAAAAAGAATTTATTGGTGATACATATATTATCTTCGAAAGAAAAAAATTGGGGAGCCGCCGCTAATTGTTTGAAGAGCCACATCGACGGAACAAAAAAAGGAGAGCAGCGAAGAAGACTAGTTCTTAGAGGACAGCAGCACAATAAGGAGAAAGGGAAGGAGGTCAAGGTTGACGTGTAGGTGCGAGCACGGGTCGGGTAGTTATTATTTATCTATTCCAATCCGTTGTGAACACCATGAATTTCTCTTGCTTTTATTGTTTTGATTTTATCATGACTTTTAGAGGCTAGACCTTTTTACTGCCTAGGTGAATATGATTGCACTTGTTTGATTATTTTTTTTTTTTTGGTTTTGGAACTATTGGTTGTGGATGAATTTTAAAGTAAAGAACTCTTTATTTTTTGGTTTGATGTATATGCATATTTAGTTTTATTTAAATAACTTTTATATACTCCACTTGCGTTTTTGTGAATGTCTTTCATGTATGAATGCGGGTTAGGTTGCGGACTGGGTGTTAGCGACTAGTTTATGGTTAATTTCTGCAGGTTATCCATAGGAGTTGTAATTGTTAGTTAGACAATTCTAAGTGTTCTACCAATTCTCAATAGCTGTAAGGTGCGAGGTTGTTGGTCTGTCTAGGGTGTTAAATTGCTAGATCTAGAGGCTTTGTAAGAAGATCTTCCTAGTTTCCCTAGCATTCCTTGTAGGCCAAGTCTTATCAGAAATATTGTAGTTACCCCTTACACTTTCGGGTGTATTGTGACTTTCGCGCTGTGAGGTAGACTGTCTAGCGGGTACTTTAAGATTCGAGTAGGTAAGCCTGTGAGGGTAACCTCTCAACCGGTGGTTTAACAGCTTTCAGGAATTCTGCGGGTTATATCTTGAGAAGGGTTAGGGTTCTGTAGTTGACTTTAAGTTTAGTATTTTAAGATCCCGGTTCCACACCAGTTCTATAACTATTAGAAACTTATCATTCATGTGTAGGATTCTAGCCTAGGTAGTGCCTTCCAATCACCTGATTCGAATTCCAGTTCCCAGTTCGTGTTTTTAGTTATTTTAATTTTATTTTATTTATTTGAATTAGTCTGTTAGAAACCCCCTTTAAGCAACAAAACATTATTAAGTCAGTATTTAGGATAAGTAATCGATTCTAGTTTTCGTTTTCCATTAGAGTCTCGTGGGTTCGATACTCAGACTTACTTTAGATGTACTGCACTGACCGATACACTTGCCGGTTGTGTGGTTTAGGTTTAGAGAGTCTTAGGTTATAAATTTAAAACTTAGAGTGTCTAGTTTAGGTTAATTTAGTTAGTTTTTACTAAACCACTTTGAGCACATCAGTAAGTCAAGACATTGGTTTTACCATAAAAGACTAATCATAGCCACAATAACGACAAAAACGAACATTTCCCAACACATACAGTGTGTGACATAAATGGATAGTGGTACAAAAACACACAGTTCATAGGTATTCAAGTAGGGTGAACAAATGCATGGTAGATAGGACAAAACATAGACTTAAGTTGCCTTTAATTGAATATAGGGCATCCCAGACCAGGCATTCCCACGTCAGATACAGTCCAGTCTAGCATTCAGACATCAAGTGAGTTTTACACGACCCCTTTTTTACAGTTTTACATTTTCTGGGGGAAAAGCATGCGTACAATTTTCAGTTACATTTTCTGACCGGTACACTTGCCGCTTGTGTGGTTTAGGTTTAGAGAGTCTTAGGTTATAAATTTAAAACTTAGAGTGTCTAGTTTAGGTTAATTTAGTTAGTTTTTACTAAACCACTTTGAGCAGATCAAGTTTTTGGCGCCGTTGCCGGGGACTCTCAGGCGATTGCGTTTATTAGCTTCGATTACACTTATCTGCTATATCCGTCCTACTTGTTGTTTGTTTTGAGTCTGTTTTTTATTTTTATTAAATAGTTATATTTAAATTTTTGTATTAATCATGTGTGAGATTTGTGGAGGACCCCATTTTACCGTGAAATGTCCAAATGTATCGAGGTATCCCCCAGGTTATCGTGCGAATACGTATACCACGCCATATTTCCTGCAGTATCATTGGACAGAACTGAACACGAAAGAGGAATTTGATGAATGGCTTAGATCATACAGGGAAGCGCGAGATAGGGAACGTAAGGCCATAATCGAGCGTCTAAATAGACCAAATCCCCTAGTTCTAAAGGTTCCTTGCTTTGATAAAAATGGGAACTTAGTTGTTCATCATGTTGGCTCTGGCCCGTTAATCCCTCTTCCCCCAGGAATAAAGCCGCCTCCAGTGGAGATGGAAACAGTTTACCTGCACCCAGTTTGTAGAGCTCCCCTGAATCACAGTTACGCTGTGTTCCAGAGATTGACTTAAGGGGGAAGAGAAAGGATCTCCCTCCTCTTCCTTTCTCTCCAATTCCTTCCAAATTGGAAAGATTGGAAATCACCCCAAAATCCTCTTTATTATCTCTCTCATTCCCTCCCTTTCCCTTTTACAAAAAACTCTGGAACACATATTTTTCCCACTTCCTTCCTAATCCTTTCCCTTCCCCCCTTAAATGAAACTCTGGAACATAGTGTTAGAGCCAGAGACCATAATGGACATCTTAGTCCCACCTCCGGTCCCACAAGTTACTATATATGATTTCGGGAGTGACTCTGATGAAGAAGACACGGATGAGGAGGTAGTGATGGTTGAAAATGAGGTAAGTAATGAACCATCATGGGAGGTAGAGTTTGGTGACGAGTTGGTTGATTTGCCGATTCCAGAAATAGACAGAGATTTTGACCCAACGGTTGATCTCCACATCTTAGAGGCATTATTGGAAGGGTACCCGGCTGTGGAAATAAAAGAGTCACCAAAGGAAGTTGAAGAAGAAGTGGTTGAAGAGGAAGAGCACCACTACTGGCCCGTGAAGACTTTAGAAGATAGAGTGTCACTTGATCACACAAAATCACGGGAGAAGGCGAAGAGGCATATGGACCGACACAGGTTGAGGGTCAAGAGTTCCAGAGACAAAAAGTCCCCACATTACATGCCAAGAATCAAGTTTGGTCCAGGTATATTTAAATATTGATGGCCCGACCCGTTTACATACGATACAATATTTTTCAATTCCACTAGTGTATTTTTGTTAAATAATAAGGATCGGGTGTAATTAAACGGGTTGGATCGGGTCCAGATAAAAGAGAAGCCCCCTGATTAAGTTTAAGTGTGGGGAGGCTTTGTAGAGTTTGTAAATATTTAATTAATTATTTATGAGTTTTTTTTTCTTTGTCGTAGTTTTTTTAATTTCTATGTTGAGTAAGTTATTTTTTGTGAGTCGGTATTATACTTTGTTTCTGCAGGTTTGGATTGCACCGCCCGTACTCAATCTCCATTCGGGTGATTCCAGAGCTGTTATTATTTATCAAGGCAAGCCCAGAGTTTACCATTGTGTCAAAGCCGATCGCGAATGAAATGCTATACGATCGAGCCGGATTGGACTAGAGTGTTGGAGCTTACGAAGAAAAATTAACCAGCTAAGTCCTTTCCAATTTGCCCTTGTTTTTTTTTTATTTTTTTTATTTTTGTTTTTGGATTTTATTTTTTTGTTTTGAGTCGTTTTCTATTCCTACATTGAGGGCAATGTAGAGTTTATGTGTGGGGATGGGAAACTGTCGTTTAGTCTATGTCGTTTAGTCTGTATACAGAGTCACTTTGAGTCCAAATAAATAAAAAAATAAAAAAAAGTCCCTGATTTTGAAGTTTGCATTATAAAATATGGGAAATGATAGATAAAATCAAGTGTCTGGTTTTCAAATATTATATGTATCAGAAGAATAAATAATTGAAAGCGTGTTGACTTGGAATATGTGGGTAGGCCCAGCCGGTAGAAAAATTTCCTTTGAGCTAATACACCTAAATATATTAGGATACCTTGTGGGTTCTCATCTAGGAAAAAATGAGGAAGCCGAAACCGCCAATAATAGTATAAGGAATGTCGTTATAAGTTTAAAACCGTTAGAATTTTTAATCAAAAGTTGAATAAAAAAAGAGCTGATATAAAATAAGGGCAAGGCCAATGGTGTCGTTTCTAGGGATAGTGACTCCGGACTCGACTCCCTCTAGGATTGTCTGAAAATAAATATCTAAAAAAAAAGCTCATAAATTAATTAGAAATCAAAGCGAAAATGCTGAAGCTTAAGGTGTCTGGCCACTGGGATAGCGACTTGGATTGGTCACACCCTCTGAGTTAAGTATGCTGAGATAAAAAAAACAAATAATTTTAAATTCTCTCGGTTTTCTACATAAAACGGTTAGGAATAGTCAATTGGTTGTTCCTTTTGTTTCATAAGTTTGAGGCGGGATTAGGTGAAACCGTGGTTTCTTTAGTGTGAGACCATAGGTAGACTAAATGAACCAAATTTAAACTAACATGATAAGGGGCTTAGAAACCGGCGGTTGGGTTTAAGAGGATAAGTATACCTGCAATCGCAGTTGGCACGTGATTAGATTTTTAAAATTAAAGTAATCTATGTTTTGAGGCCAGATTATTTGATTGTGATTCCATAGCATAATTCTTTTTCAGGGACGAAAAAGAGGTAACTGTGGGGATATTTGATGTATTGTAAAATACATCTATTTCCAGTGTAGATTTTGTATAGTTTTCGAGTCATTTAGATAGTGATTTTATTAGTTTTAGGCTTGTACCGGTCTATTTTATTTAGTGTAGGTTTTTATAGATTTTTATTAGCTTTGAGTCATTTTTAGTACTTATGTATTTATTTTTATTTTTATTTTTTGTAGGTGTTCAAGGACGTTGGGGCGTAAACGAACAAATTTGATCAAGTCAAGAACACCCGAGTCAAAAGCACGGAGTCATCTATACTATATTAATAAGCATATAGGAAGGGCAGGAATGGTCATTTGCCACTGTACAAGTCTCAAAAGCATATTGTACCATGGTTCAAAGCATAAAGTTCTTAAAGTTTTAAAGGGTCTAAGTTGTAATGCATTATGTACAAGCATTTTAAGCTTATTGTATAAAGAAGCCGGATGGATCTTTGGTTGGGTATTTTTGACCCGTTCCCTCTTCCGGATCCAATATAATGTTTCAATCTTTCTTACAAACCCTACCCATTTCATTAGCCGCCCTGCTCTCCATCCAGACCCTGTAAACCCTAATCTTTATTTGACCCCAAAAAACCTCAAGCTATCCACTGTCCACCGTCTCTTCGTCTGCTAAAGCTCCTACTCTCCACCGTCCTCTTCGTCTGCTTGCTCTCTCTCTCGCTCGCTCGCTCTCTTGGTGTTGGTGAATAGCCAGTGGTCGTCAGCGACGGTCAAGGACGGATTAGGGTTCCGATGTCAAAGCACAAGCTCCGATCAGGGATACCAGCACTAACCACAGTGGAGTCGACGACCAAGGTAAGTACATTTAACCTTTGGTTTCATATTTTCATTGCATGTGCTAATTCGGGCAAGATCTAAGGTTTCTGATCAGAAAGATCATCTTTTAATCAAGGCTGAAAAGGTTTAGGTTGGTTGACCCGTCAACCTTCTTTATTCTTTTCCATGAACTTTTTTCTACTAAATCATTTATTAGATATGATAATAGAGTACATGATTGCAGGATGGAGATTAGACTAAACCCGAATGGCCAATAAGATTGATGTTGGTTGCATTATGGATAAGCCACTAGCTCGATATTGAGGTATTATTTTCAGGTCCCATTATTTGTGGTTTGATTTGTTGTATGTATAAAGAAAAGTATGCTAACTATTCTCTTGGATTTTGAGTGGGACGCGAGCGACGGTACGGAGCGAGCTATAAGACCCCCACGCGAGTGATTGCCAGGGCGATGGAGACCAAGAATCTACTGTCAAGGTACTGAGATGGGTTGTGTTTTATGCTTTTCGCAGCCAATTGGAGATATTACAGAAAGATTTTAGGCTTTGTGCCTTAAAGATAGTGGAGTACTCTACGAAGATCTCAAGATTCGTATGTTCAGGTAATTTATAATGGTGCTTAATATCATATTTTCTAATACACTCCAATGGATTCGAGGTAATAAATTTTATCAAACATTGTTGCGATATTGGTATCAAAGCAGAATGGTGAGGTCACCAGGGCCGTGTGGGAGTGTTGCAGCGTATGCAAGGAGAAACCCTGTAAATCTAGAAAAGGTTGAATTTCTCTTTGATAATCGCATCAAGTAGTAGTCTCTAGAGGCAATGTTCTTCTTCAAGTGGCCGTTGGTTTTAAGGTAGGACAAATGTGTTTTAGGTATTTCAATGGTTTTGAACGGTGTTATAGATATCAGCTGATTTAATGAATATGTTAAAAATTAGTCAAATACGGAGTACCATATGGATTTCGTGCTCAATTTAAAGACATCAAAATGAGTTTTAAATTGATGTTTTTAGTTTGATATAAATGTGGTTCTTATAACGGTTATTAAATCAATTATATAGCTCTCTTTTAACCTAAAATGAAGAGTTTTATACTCATATTTCACAATGTGTCTCACTTTTTTTTCAAAAATTAATTGTGGATGCTCTAATTGTGTCTATTTTTATAGGTCTTGCAATTTTGTACTTAAGTGTTTATTCATTTGCAGAAGCATACGCTAACATCCATTTGCAATTTTGTACGTAGGGGTGACACGGCTCCCGAAGTAGAGTTGCATATCGCATGATAGTCAGACAGTTGGAGGCTCTAATCAGACCGTCAGAGGCAATTGCCAGATGCCACCTGGAGACGAGGTATCTGTTATAGCAGAATAAACAACTTGTAACATATTCGTGTTATTTGACTGATAAATTTGGTCAATTGTGCTTTGTGCTTTGTGTTTCAGGTTCCACACCATGTTCATCTAGCAACTAAACTCCTAAAAACTTCAATAATCAGGCATGTTTTGAATGTTGATAGCTGTAAAATAGCCTACTGCAAAAACAATTGTCACTAATTATGTATAGGAATCTGCATTGTGGAGTCAGGTGAAATTGATTTGACAGAGAAGAGAATAGAGAAGATGTTGATATGGGAGAAAATGGTGAAACTCAACTAGGTGGCGCAGATGGCAGATGCTGACGCAAGCAAAGAGCATCAAGGTTGGGTTTTTTTTTTCCACATTAGTATTAATCTTTTGACAATTTTTAACCAGTTTACCTGTGAACGATCGATTCTAGATGTGTTTTATCTCAAACTTGTCAAATTAATGAGTCAACCCGGTTGAATGTCGTCAAAATCTTTAGATATTGTTATGAAAATAATATTTATTAATTTTTATTAGCGAGTTAAATGTGTTTTCGAAAGGACAAAAAATGTTTGCGGGTCAACCTAACCTCCCATCTTGCTGCAATGCTGCTTCTAGACATGTATGTCTGGGATTTTGTTTTTATTTATAAGTGGACACTCGCCTGTCTTCTCGTAATGCGTCTTAGACAGCACGAGAAAACAGTTACGCGAGAAGGTATGCAGCATTGTTTACATTAAACATAAACATGATGGTTTAAGTACGAGCTAACACAAAATTTTGTTGTTTTCAGGGAGTGGGCTAGCTGGAAAGAGGAAAAGGGATCCGATACAGTGGTACGTTAAACAACGGAATGAAAATGAGGCCTACGAGAGCGAGGAAGACGCAAAGGCTGAAGTCACCATGATTAAAGCTATTATAGAGGTAATACAAATTCTTAGTATCCGTTTACATACAAACCGGTCGATTTAAATATGTCGTTCAATCTGGTCAATCATTTTTAACACGGACCTGTTTATGACTGATGCAGAGTTTGGTAAGAAGGGCATTTAATTGTAGTGGACGAGGGAGCAATGACGCAAGGGGATGGCGACGGAAATGTCCGGCGGCCTTCTCGGAACAACAGGGATGAATGGAATGGAATGAAATGTTAGAAACCCTGAATGGGTTGTGTTTCATAATAGATATAATTGAATCTGATACAGTCCGGACACCCGCTGCAACGAGCGGCCATAATATTTAAAAAAGGCGACTGAAGATATGGCTGCTGGAAGTTTGAGGTGTGTTGTTATTGCCTACTGACTACTAAATGGAGAAACTGTGCCAATAGTTACTTGTACAAAATAATTTTTTTAATTAAATGGTTTGCAATGTAGGAGCCTTGTCGGCCGGGTGGCAAAGACGTCCAGCTCTGTTTGAAGGCTGGTGTGAAGGTAATTTACACAATTCTGTTTTTAGATATGTTGATTGTTGTTACATTATTGAACCTATTATTCATTTGCATATAGTTGTCAAACCGAAATAAATAACTACTATTTTGGCTTTACCTATTGCTAAACAACAGTTCCTCATTTTCTGAGGTCGTACAGTATAAATATCCCGGGTCTGGGTAGACATGGAGGTTGTGGGTATGCCTTCTTGGTGGATGAAGATTCATATGTAAAACGAGCCTTTTCTATCCAATCTCTGGCGTCTAACAACGCTTATGTACCCATGTCCCTTATGTGGACCTTTCCACACAACGCCACACTAAGTTGTTGTCGAGGAACAGCGGGACATATGAATATGGAATTGGTTACGGGTGATGGTACTTTTGTGGAATCACATAAATGTTTCCGTCATATGGTTACAAAGGAAACCCTTATCTGACTGATTTGAAGGTATTATTATAGCATATACGTATATATATTTTTATTAATTTATTTTGCTGGTTTATTATTTATTATATATACGATATGTGTATAGTAATTGAAGACCGTTCAAGCTGCCATGGTTCCTCATGTAACTATGATATAATATATGGTGGCGATGGGTCGAGTACTAAAATAATAAACTTCATTGTGGACCCAAACTTTCTCCAACATTTTGCTATTTAACCGCCGCTAACATTTTTGAAATGGTATTCAGGCTTCTTTCAATGCACCAGAGGGAGACAAGCCATTGGCTCTTGACATGAGCAGTATGGGCAAAGATCAATCTTTATTTAAAGTATGGATCGGGTTCACATCCAACAACACTTGGTTGAAAACAACCAGGGATATGGTTTTGGCGAAGCGTCAAGCAACGTCTACGGGTTCTAATCACGAGCTTGGTTTTTTACAATGGTTTACCCTTTTTTTGTGTGTCATTCTAGGTTTCTGATATTTTTGCTATGTTAATATAAAGGGTCTCACCAAAGAGTTGCCAGCAGGCTCTTAATGAAGTTTATGTTACTGGAAGGATTTTAAAAACGTTTTAGGTGATCAGATATTTTAATGATGTTTTTAGTATTAGCAAATTCACTGCATTTTTACTAATTTCAATTTCACTGCATTTTACTAATTTCAATTCCTCTTTACTTGTATGAACTGTGTGCTTGAAGTACCTGGGAATCATCTAGGGCAACAAAGTCGTGGTTTTCGATGGCCTTACGAACTTGTAAGAGGCCCTTCATGTATTATTATTTTATTCAGTTCAATTCATTAAATATATTAATATATTATCTTTATGTATATTATATTTTTAATTGCAGGTGGTGTTAATTACATAGTCATTGCTGTTCATTCATGAGGTTTGTTGCAACAGTCATTTTTCATTCAATTTCATGACTTTTTTCTTCAGGTTAGTGAAGTAAGTTTACCGATTGGTTTTGCAGATTATATGTGTATAATATAGTTACAAATTCTGAAATTATGGTTTTCTAAGACTTTTAAGATCTATGGAGCCATATCCGGTCTAATCTCATGATACGGTGCAGAAGAAGAGACGCATGATTCAGGACCAGATTGTATAGGGGCAAACGGGACCAAGAAAATGTAAGCAAGATGACTATCTTTCTAGAAAAAAAGGTGCATGTGTTAAAAATAAGTTTGACCTTTGTGTGAAATACAATAAAGCATGATGGATATAGGATGATTGTTATTAAAAGTGTTTGGTAAACTTATATGTGAATCTAAGTTAGGTAAACAAACGTGAAGCCGCCTAAACTGTATTTTTTTGATGCATAAACATCCTACATTTTATTTAAACTGAAATAATATTTTAAAAAAAAATTATAGGTGACACTTTTTAACCTTCAGGATCTCTTAATCAGTCTTTATTTCTATAAACATGATTTTTGTCTTTAAGTTTGTCTACTGTGACATGGAATATGATTTTGAAACATTATTGGTATTGTTTATTTTATGAATTTGATTCAATGTGCATTGCAAACCGATCTTTAGTGATAGTTTAGTGGGATAGTCATGTTTCTGAATTACCTTAATTGATTTCTTTTTTTATAAAACTGTTAAGTGTTATGCAATTAATTCACCGCATAATAAGATAGAATGCTATTGATTAATGTATTTATAATTAACAAGCACGGAAGCTTGATCCATTTTCATCCGCATTTGGCTGGAAATGATCTAGGAAGCTTATATCCAAAAGATTGTGATGGGGTGTAAACGAGTGGAGCCGAGCCAAGCCAAGCCAAAGCTTGCTTAAGCTCTTGGCTGGTTAGAAATTTGTGAAGGTTGATTCGACTCATTTATTATGGTTAGACAAATTTTATTTAATTTTTCTAATTAATTTTATTGCAGGCACCTGAGAAATTGAATGCTTAAAGGCTCAATACGGGACTACATAGGACACATGACTGATTTTAGAGAGTTGAGTCAATCAATATCACTGCTCTTCAAACAAAATGATCATATTCGAACCCTCTGTTTGCAGGGACCTAAGCTTGAACAAGTTGGATGGTCAAGTGCCCAATTTAGGATGGTGGACTTTGACACCTGTATCGGTTTATGTAAACTAACCAGGAGAATTAAATTCCTAATGTGCAAAGAATCTTATTACTTCAACCTTAGTTTGTAATGTGTTTGCTTTTATTTTATTTTATTTTTATGATTATAAATATATACTATGTATCATATTATTATTAAAATTATTCTTAGGTGTTGAGAATTTGAAAGAAATATGCACTAGAAGTCTTTTTTTATTTATATTTGGGTAAGCACATCTTACAAAGTACCCATTTTGGTGAAATCTGAAGAAAAAAAAGCAACCATTCTATTTTTAATATGAGCTACAAAAGTGCACCCTTTAGGTGAGTCAAACCTTGCTTTTTTTAGGACAATATTCTGAATTGTGTTGCTAAGAATGGAAAAACTCAATACTGTCTCTTACGAAAGTGGAATGCAGAGAATCAAAACAAAGTCAAAATCTAGAATCGTATCCTTCCAGGCTATGTGAAACGATACAAAACAAAAAGAAGTAACTAACAAAACATGGGTAAGAGCGGTTTGATGTCGGCGAACCGGTGGTGTATTCGGGTTTTCGATGTAGTTTTAGGGGTTGTTCGGGTCATAGCCTCGGTTGTATGGTTGCATTTTTATAAAATATAAAAAGAATTGTATAAAATAGAGGTTGTAGAAGTGGTTGGAAAGGTTTAGAGTGGTGTGAATATGTTATAGGATTGTAGAGTGGAGTTTAAAATTTTTTTTATTATTTAAAAATTAATGGTCATAAGCATTTAACTTTTTTTTATCTTTCAAACTGTCATATGTTAATAATTTAGTTTTTTTTAATCTTTCAACGATCAACAATAGAAAAGGGCCTACCAATTTACCTTTGTATGTTCTTTTATTTATTTTCTTGAATTTATTAGTTGATTTATGGGTTTTTTTAATCCAAAATATTTGTGACGACATTCAAAATATGTTTAATATGAAGTCTAATATATAAAAATGTGCTAGACTCATAGTTTTGAAAAGCGCAAGGTGCACTCAAGGCGCCAAGGGTGACTCTTGGGTCTTAGTGCAAAACGTTTAAAAAGCAAGAACTTTTTTGAACAAGGCACACAGTATAAAATGCATTCTTAGGAGTTGTAAACATGTTTTAGGATTCTTTAGTGTTAGTGAGCTTTTTAAGGTTGATTATAAACTTCTTTTGGGCTGATATAATAGTTTTCATAGTTCAGATAACTGTTGGCCGGAATTTCGTCTAAACTTGGCCTGAAAAATGCACCCGAGGGCCTGAAAGAAGGGCTTTTGAAGCAAAGCGAGAAGGCTGCGTTGAGCCTGAAAAGTGGGCCTAGCGTGCCTGAGTGGGCTTTGACAACAGAGGCTAGACTTGCTATATTTTAATTAGGTAAGTCGATGTGTTTTATAGTGGTTGGCATCTCTAATTGTAATTGATTGTTGCTTTCTGATGCTAAAATTTGTAAATGAGTGATTTTGTCATTTGTAGCCCAGAATAAAGAGGAGTCCCCAATGACCACTTAGGTTTATGGGTTTTCATTGTTCAGGGATATTAACAAATATTTGAGCTTTATGGTTTCTAATGTATATACACATAAAAGCCTTATTTTTTATTTGTTTTTCATATTTTCTGTGTGGATCTGTGTTTTTTAACAATTATGTGTGGATCTTTGTTTTTTAACAGTTATGTGTGGATTTGTGTTTGGACAAAAGCTTTGCTGCAGCTATCCTTAAACAAAACTTTTGACTTTTTTTCTCCGACTCATTTCTTCTTTCCCCTGACATGAACGAAAGCATTTCTACAACTATCGTAAAATAGCTTAAACTTTGGCACCTGTTTTTATAAAACAAACAAATATGGGAGCCTTTTTCTTTTCATTTGTGATGTTTTTGTTAAAGTGCAGCAGGTAATCATACATTGTTAAAGTGACCGTAAGGACATCGGAACTCTATAGACTATAGTTACTACAAGAAGTCAACACATAACATCGGAACTCCACAACTATTTATCATTCCAAACATAGTAAAAAAAATTAAAGATACCAAAGATGACATATATTAAAATGTTATGCAAGTCAAAACATTACTTATTCATGCTTGCTGCACAGATATCTTATGGCCATTGAGTATGAACCAGATACTACACAACAAGATAATCAATGAATTATGGCCATTGAGTATGAACGAATTACTACATGTAACTTGTCCCCATATTATACAAGTTTTCGAGCCATGCTGGTGTTTTGAGTTCATCCATGTCATCATTTGCAACATTTGATGCTCATATGTTAGCAGGATGAGTTTCAAGATACCAAAAGATTTAAATCTTTTTTTAGTATCCATGAACAAAAAGGGTTTTTTAAATAATTTCGATTTACAATAAAATCATTATGCGAGTCTGATGGCCTGACTCATAGCATCTCTCCACCGGGAGTTACCACAATCTTCTTTTCCGCAACATCGCACTCGCCTCTATAAAATTAACATGTGCAAAATGAAGCTTATATATATATTAGAAGTTACAATGCAATATTATATTATTTGAAACTCATTCCTCATAAAAGTTACACAATTCCAATTACATGTAGTTAATTTTTTTATCTTCAGCACAGTCATGTAAAAGTTTTGATGAATGCGACATTGTTTAAAGATTTATTGGGTCTCACGCAACATGAAGTTTGGTATCTTGTAATATGTTGTTTGGGTAAATTTCACATGGTCAGTCATGGTAAAAAGTGACTATTCCTTATATTGATCCATAAAAATGTACGTCTATTTGTTTATTTCTGATTTACATAAGAATAAATACGCACGTTAGATATAGCACACGAGGATTAATAAATTAACTTAATTGACTTGTAATGTATTACACGTAGAAAGTGTGATTAAGTACTATACAATATATCACGAGATAATTGATAAATTAACTATAAATGAATATCGCCTTGTAAATTGTCGTCACCGCCGCATCGCGCGGGTTTCTTACTAGTAATACTATATATAAATAATAATAGTATACTATATAATAATAATAATAATAATAATAATAATAATAATAATAATAATAATTATTATTAATCTATTAATAGAACAACTTATTTGAACAGTGACAACTTATTTGAACACTATTTTTGTGCCGTGGCATGGTATCATAGGGTATTTTTGTGCGGTTATTGCGTTGTCATCATCTTAGCATACGTGTCCACGCTTCTTTTATCCTCTTTTCCACATATACAAAGACATTATACTCTCTCTTGAGAGTACTAGACCAACCACCGCCATCGATCTCCCCACCCCCTTCATCTATCTCCGCCAGCACCATCTCATACCACCAACGTTTTTACCCATCTAACCTCCGTCACACACTCACTGTCACCTCTAAAGCCATCGTACAAACGCCCCTTAAAAACCATAACCCCACCACCACTACCCCCAATCAGCTAAGCCAGTCCACAACACCATTTTCACAATTTGATGCTAAACTTATCGCCTCTACTTTTCCCTTGATGACATCACCACAATCACGCTCGAAACCGTCACACACGTCTCCGTCACGTTCCTTCGTCGAATCAGGTAACCGACCGTTTAATTTTCATGTTCGGAATGATGATTTGTTGGATGAAATTAGATTTGTATGGATCCCCCTCTTTTACATGGGTTTTTAGGAGCCTAGACATCCCACCCCCCAAACACACACCTGAAGCAAGTTTGTTCTATCAGGTGGCGTCGCACGGTCAGGTGGCCTTGGCGGTACTACTGCAGCGGCCTGAGGCAAGTCGTCGGTTACGTAACAGAAGAGGACTGAGCCAAAGAAGGTAACTTTCGAAACTGATCTTTGGCCTGAGTTATGAATAGTCACATGCAGTAACATCTAAACTTTTTATTGATCTTTCTTCATGTGAATTTGTTTCTTTATTGACTCATGGCTGTTGCATTTTACATGATTAAGTGAGAATTTGTTCCCACCGTCATTGTATGCTTTAATGAAAAGGAACCTTGGAAAAAGTAAAGGAAAAAATAAATAAATAGGCATTATTCATCAACAATTTTGTGTATAGATGTTGTTAATTGTTTTGTTCTTTATACATAATTGGAAGCCGTTTGCTAGGAAAAAATAAATAATGGGCTTTTTTTTTGTTGTTTGACCGTGAATTATGTTAGGTGTGGCTTTTTTTCTAATGTGGCTGCAAAATGTCACACTTTTTTCTTCAGGTGTGGCAAAAAGTTTTGAACTGTTATGCAATGGTCACATGGATAAATAAAAGGTGTGGCTAAACATAGGCTAGAAGGTTTTGAAATGTGATTAATGACCTTTAGCCACATATTTAATCAAAAGTGTGGCAAGGCTATTTTAGCAAAAGTGTGGCCGTAGCTCTTTTTTGGCGTAGTGTCTGGTTATTTTGCAGGATGTACTCATTAATATAGTGTACTGTCTTTGGAGGTTAAAGCAAATCTATAACAAGCCAATAAAGACCATCAAACAAAATCCTCTCCACTATTCCTGATTTTGGCTAATAAAAAGGTAATCTTCTTACCTATGTTTCTTATACACATGTTGTTTTTCGCATCTCTTTTGGGTTTGCGATCACCTTTTTCATGTGGGTTGATTTTGTATTTGTTTAGGATCATGATTAGCGTTTTGGGTTTGAAGTTGTTATGATTTGTGAGATTAAGGTTTGTGTTGGTTTTGTGACAGGCGATTGTTGAATGGCGAAAGCTACAAGATGCAAGTCTGGGTCCTATCAAATATTTAAGGACAGGGCAAAGAGCCGTGTGGAGGACCTGTAAGGAATGTTTATGGATCTACGGTGTGCTATGAAGGAGAGTTGGGGAACGATGAGGCAGTGTATGAAGAACAGGTTAATTAGACGCATAAAGAATAGCAAAATCAGCTTACTGAACCATAACCGACTTCTTTGTTGCAACCGGTTAATTACATGATTAAAGAAGGTTCGGAATGTTTGGTATTTATGTGTATCTGTTGTTGTTGATCGTTGTTTTTTTTCGTATAAGCAGGGTGCAAGTATCGAGCTTTATACTCCGAGTATAGGTGGGATTTTGAACCTATGCAATGAAGAAGACGATGACGCAACCAGTGGATTAGCTGGCCTATAAACTGAGGCATAAACTCGGTGAAAAATGCAACTTTAAACGAGGTGAGTTATGTGTTTCAATATCGTGTATATGGGCGTTTATTACCTTATGCATTGTTAGGTTTAGTTATAGTCTTTTGTGATCTAGGTTTTAAACGATACGCACGTTGAGGCGTAGACTTGCACTTCTAGCTCAGTGTGTCACACATCATAAGAAAAGAGCACTTCTTAAAACTAAGTTTGCGAGTTAGCAGGGTGCCCGCTATTCAATACATTAGTTGTCTATATCTACAATTGAGTAACATGCCCATTATCCAAGTTTTAAGGTTGAGTTAATAGTCTTTTTTTTCCTTTTTCATTGGGTTGCTTTCTTGCGTTACAATAGTTGCTAATTTGGTGATTAAGATCTATTTGGTTAATTTTCTCACATCAAGTATTTATTGCATATCTTAAGCAAATACCTTGTTTTTAAGGGGAGTTATAATGAAGTTTTGGAATCAAGTTATAGCTTTGCATATGATGAATAATTGCTAATGAAAAGTTTAACCAAGTGTTGCAGGATTTTGATGTTAGTCAACCTTCCAAGTGGATTTTAAAGCAAGTTATTAATAGACAGTGGGCAGGTTGGGTATGGACCACAATTGGTTTGGATTGGTACACATTTTTTTGCCCCATCACAATAAATAGTCGATCGAAATCTCCAACTCTACTTAACAGTGAAGTTGAGTTTTCTACATTTGTTTTCCACTCACATATGTTATCTTTTCTGTTAACTTCTATATATTATTTTTCTGTAGCAATGGATATATCTTGCAAGGTTTACAGGTTTACAACCTCAAAATAGTGAGCCACCCACAAACCAAACAATGGAATTTGTAAAGCCTGCTACAGTATTAGTTTGTACAAACAATCCTTCTGCTGCTGCATTCGTTTGTTTCCGGTTAATATCATACATTCATAAACTATACTTGTAATTAGTGAGCTGTAAAGTAGCCTTAGATATATTAATGTTTGATGATACCATTTTAAAGACACTATCATAGTATAAACACCTTTTGCAGTGCAACAAGGCATAATTGTACTTTAGGTGTAACTCGGTTACACAATCACACGCTTTGTTTCATAGTGTTCTGTAACGACCAAATCACAAGGCGCGCAACGCGCGCCCTTAAAACCCCACTAGTAATAATAATAATGGAAAATCGTGACTTGGGTCATGTTCCCAAGGCCCACCACAAAAAGAATTTATTGGTGATACATATATTATCTTCGGAAGAAAAAAATAGGGGAGCCGCCGCTAATTGTTTGAAGAGCCACATCGACGGAACAAAAAAAGGAGAGCAGCGAAGAAGACTAGTTCTTAGAGGACAGCAGCACAATAAGGAGAAAGGGAAGGAGGTCAAGGTTGAAGTGTAGGTGCGAGCACGGGTCAGGTATTTATTATTTATCTATTCCAATCCGTTGTGAACACCATGAATTTCTCTTGCTTTTATTGTTTTGATTTTATCATGACTTTTAGAGGCTAGACCTTTTTACTACCTAGGTGAATATGATTGCACTTGTTTGATTATTTTTCTTTTTGGTTTGGAACTATTGGTTGTGGATGAATTTTAAAGTAAAGAACTCTTTATTTTCTGGTTTGATGTATATGCATATTTAGTTTTATTTAAATAACTTTTATAAACTCCACTTGCGTTTTTGTGAATGTCTTTCATGTATGAATGCGGGTTAGGTTGCGAACTGGGTGTTAGCGACTAGTTTGTGGTTAATTTCTGCAGGTTATCCATAGGAGTTGTAATTGTTAGTTAGATAATTCTAAGTGTTGTATAAATTCTCAATAGCTGTAAGGTGCGAGGTTGTTGGTCTGTCTAGGGTGTTAAATTGCTAGATCTAGAGGCTTTGTAAGAAGATCTTCCTAGTTTCCCTAGCATTCCTTGTAGGCCAAGTCTTATCAGAAATATTGTAGTTACCCCCTTACACTTTCGGGTGTATTGTGACTTTCGCGCTGTGAGGTAGACTGTCTAGCGGGTACTTTAAGATTCGAGTAGGTAAGCCTGTGAGGGTAACCTCTCAACCGGTGGTTTAACAGCTTTCAGGAATTCTGCGGGTCATATCTTGAGAAGGGTTAGGGTTCCTGTAGTTGACTTTAAGTTTAGTATTTTAAGATCCCGGTTCCACACCAGTTCCATAACTATTAGAAACTTATCATTCATGTGTAGGATTCTAGCCTAGGTAGTGCCTTCCCATCACCTGATTCGAATTCCAGTTCCCAGTTCGTGTTTTTAGTTATTTTAATTTTATTTTATTTATTTGAATTAGTCTGTTAGAAACCCCCTTTAAGCAACAAAACATTATTAAGTCGGTATTTAGGATAAGTAATCGATTCTAGTTTTCGTTTTCCATTAGAGTCTCGTGGGTTCGATACTCAGACTTACTTTAGCTGTACTGCACTGACCGATACACTTGCCGGTTGTGTGGTTTAGGTTTAGAGAGTCTTAGGTTATAAATTTAAAACTTAGAGTGTCTAGTTTAGGTTAATTTAGTTAGTTTTTACTAAACCACTTTGAGCACATCAGTAAGTCAAGACATTGGTTTTACCATAAAAGACTAATCATAGCCACAATAACGACAAAAACGAACATTTCCCAACACATACAGTGTGTGACATAAATGGATAGTGGTACAAAAACACACAGTTCATAGGTGTTCAAGTAGGGTGAACAAATGCATGGTAGATAGGACAAAACATAGACTTAAGTTGCCTTTAATTGAATATAGGGCATCCCAGACCAGGCATTCCCACGTCAGATACAGTCCAGTCTAGCAATCAGACATCAAGTGAGTTTTACATGACCCCTTTTTTACAGTTTTAACATTTTCTGGGGGAAAAGCATGCGTACAGTTTTCAGTTACAAATATGACTATTATGTGAACATGAGACATTAAGGTTCAGGATCCATTAAGCCCTCATGTCATACATCACGCAGTAATCATTAGCTATGGACGTAGCCATGAAACACCAGAATAGATCTATTGGGTTGTGACGAGGTGGGCCCAATCTAACCAGGCTAGTCCACACCCAAATAAGCCCAATACACTTGGGACCGGCCCATCGTTAATAATAACAAGGGAGCCCAGCCCTGCTAAGGGATGACGAAAGATTGTTAACAAACCAACCGACTCATTTGAATAACCGGCAAAGTCGTTGTGTTCTGTGGATAAGCGATAAAAGATTATCTCCCCAGGACTCGGGAAAACTGACGACGAGAAAAACTCCTCGTAGTTATCTGCATGAAGGAAGCTGCTATTATAAAAGGAGGTCCCAGGTAAACGAATAACGCACTCTGACTTCTCTGATTAACCTAATACCCACTTCTTAAAGCGATACTTATTCTCACGCCGGAGGGTGGTCACAGGAAAACCTCCAATCCTGTGACGAGTCCTAACGGTGTTCTGTTTTGCAGTTGTCCGACCGCGTTCGTTGCACGCAGCAAGGATTGTGATTATCTCTGTCCCACGGATAGCGCCAATGAAGAAGCATTTACCTTCAGGGGTATGATCTTCTTTGTGAGGGTCCAAGACATCAAAGTATTGCCACTTGCCTTTGTCTTCACGTCGATATTCTAGGTAGCACATATCATCCACTCATATCCGGCTCATTCCTACGGCTACCAGGGCACGCTCTGGTATATGAGTAGACTCGGTGGGGTTATTAGTCAAACCCAAATACAGGGGATCCTTCTAATAGGCAACAGAAGGGGCATTCATCAGAAAGTTTGGTTTTTGGCTCAGGAAACCGGATCGGTATCTTAACCGGCAGAACACAATCGTCGATATAAAAGAACTTTCTTCCCCATTCTTTATCACAGACACTTGTAAGTGCATTATCTGTATGTTCCTGGCTAGTGATAGGTCTCTATAGGTCGTTGGCTAGGATAATCAAGTGATTTATGGCTCGTACGTATACTAGCCTGGTCCAAGGGGGAGTCTGTTAGTACATGATGTCCCTAGGCTAGTATATAGGATGTTTGGACGCGTTTCGGGGTGTTTGGAGACGTTTATAAGCGTTTTGGGTGTGTTTGTGTCCTGAAGGCGATTACGGCGTATCCACGTGTACTGTTCATGTGGTTAGGCCCTATCCACGTCACTGTTCACATGCAATTAGCCTATCCACGTGTACTGCTCACGTGGATAGGAGCTATCCACTAGCCTTTGAAGGCGATTAGGCCCTAATCACCTTTAGCAGCATGGGGTATAGCTTCAAAATCGCCTTCAGGGGTATGCACGTGTCCGGGAGGTATAAATAGGCCCAATCACAACCCTAATCATTAGTTTTTGCCACACACACTCTCCAAACACCCTCCCCTGGTCTGAGATAGCTTGATTTGATCATTGTAACACTCGAGCTCTGTTTTAATGATAAATCTTTAATCTTTTGACCCGTTTGTGTGTGTTATTTACTCGCACATCATTGTTTCAAGTTTGTTTATATTATTAGAACATATTCAGAGGATTCCGCACTCTGAATATAACCCTCGTGATTGTCGGTTGACCCGTTCGTCGATCCTACAAGTGGTATCAGAGCCGAGGCTCTTATCACGAGCGTTTTAATAACAAAAACGAGTAAAAACAGGTGGCTTTTAGTGTAAAAGTTGTGATTTTTATCCAAAAACCTGTTTGAACTTTGAAACTTTGAGTTTTTTTATAAAAAAAACCCATATTTTCAAAATCTTAGTGTGTGTTTATGGTTAAAAACATGTGTTTTTTATTAGGTTTTGTTATAAAACTGTTTTGGAAACTTTTCTAATCATTTGGGGATAAAACACATTGTTTTGGATAAGATTTTGAGGCAAAAATGGTAGTTTTTTGAGCAAAAGTGAGGTTGCAGATCAGATCAGGCGATTACAGATCCCTAACCACGCAAACTTTTCACGTGGATATGCCAATCGCCTTCATATAGGCGATTAGAGTCCTAACCACCTTCAGCTATAGGTGATTACAGCCTAACTACCTTCAGCTATAGGTGATTACAGCCTAACCACCTTCAGCTATAGGCGATTACAGCCTAAACGCCTTCATTTGTGTGTTTTTACTAGCGATTAGGAGCTAATCGCCTTCAGTTGCATGTGGCAAAGCTCCTAATCACGTGGTGAACCCTAACCACCTTCAAACTCATAATCGCTCAACTGTTCACTAGCAATTACGCGTAACTACGTATAACTACTAGCGATTAGGATCCTGTCCACATATAAGCTAGCATTTACCCCTCCTAATCGCCTATAAGGTTCTGGAACTGAAAATTTGACTAAGTATCGGACTTTTATCGAACTTAAACATATGGCGAACTCGTGGGGACATCTGAATCAACCAAATTTGACTTTCAAAAATAGGTGTTAACCGTCTTTGACCGAAGTTTTACTTTTGTTGACCAAGAGTTGACTTTTTCACAAGGCTTTATAATGGCAAATGCAACCAAACCATGGGCTTTCGCGTGTTTAATGAACACCCCACCGGCCCAACAACGATAAGGGGAGTTCCGGATGTAATCCGTGGGCCCATCTGGAGAGGAAATCAACGTAAGATGCTAGTCAAAGTCAGCTGAATCAAACCAGACAACTTAACAATGTTCAAAACAATCAAGAAACGGTTGTGGTTTCGGTTACTCCTGCAATTCACTCTGTCTCAGCAAACACGGATGCTGCGAGTGTACTTACTGTGCTTGCTGAGAAAGGCTTTGACCAGAAGACACAACTCACGGGAGGTGTTAGTGGGGAAATTGCGTGTTTTGCTCAACGAGTAGAGACTGTGGAATCGGGAGAAGCGTCAGAGAGTGCTCAAATCTCAGAAGAGAGTATAGATGCAGATAGTGAATCATCATCCAGTGAAAAATATCCTGAACGAAGTTCTGAAGAAATCAACAGAACTGATGCAAATTGTTCAACTTCTGAAAGGAGTGAATCAGAAGAGAAAGATGTTGATGATCAAAATCCAGAAGTTGGAGTTCAAATCAAGCACGGAACTGACCCTATTGCACAAGGATCTTCCAGGTTTGTCTGTTCTAACTGTGCCGAACTCCAAAGTACGATTGTAAGGCTGTCTGAAAACCAACAGACCCTTACTTGCGATCTTGCTAATTGCATAACCATCAATGAAGTTTTGAGAGCAAATGAAATAGAGTTTAAAAACTTAAATGAAATTTTAATGAAAGAAAACTCTGAGCTTTCTAAAACTCTTGAGGAAGTAAAGAAAGAATTAGCGCAAACAAAATCTGATTATGAAAAAGCCCAACATAAGCTAGATGGTTTTCAGTTTGCAAAGTTTGTGCTAAGTAAAAATGATGTTGATCTTAAAAACCAGTCTCAGCAAGAAAAAAATCAAGGACTTGGTTACAATAAACGTTCTGTAAATAGACAGAAAGTGAAATTGAAACCAAAGGCCTTACCAAAGGCAGACCATGAGGATTCTAATAAAGAATCCCAGGAAACTGAGAATGCTCAATCAGGTTCACATAGCTCTATTAAAAATCACATTTTGTGTGAACCTGAGCCGGAAAAGAAGCATTTTCAGTTTCCTGAAGGCACGGAAGGGCTGTATATGTTGGTGGGATCTGACAAATTGTTTTCTGATAAAGAGTTTCCTATTAAAAATGTTGATCAATCCTTAATTAAACATATTTTTGAGGAAATACGGTTACTGAAGCTCAGATCAGAAAACTAGTTGATCAGAAGAAACATGTTGAACACAAATCCACCAAACATGTGAATCAAAAGAATCGATCTGGGAAAAATCAAAAGGGTCCCAAGATCAATGAACTTAAACCCATCAAATCGAAAGGTACTGATCAGATGAGACATTCTCTTCAAAATCATCAAAGAAATTTTTCACCAAGATCATCTGATTATGATTCATATCCGAGTACCTCTCGATTTAGAAGCTCACAAGGGAGCTGTAGCCCTAGATTTTCTCAGGTTAGCTCGAGACAGTCATGGTATGAACCTCGGTACTATGAAGAGTGGAGGTCATGCTATGAATGTAACGAGGTTGGACACTTGATTGCTAATTGTCCCTATATGAGAAAATTAAAGGGCAAATCACTTAAGCCCCCTAAATACAACAACTAAAGATACAAGTCACCTGAACAACAAGTTCAGATGACACCAAAGAATATGAAAAAGAAACAAAAGGTTGTTGTTGATGGTGCAAAGCCTAAAGCTGATCAGTCATCAAGCTCAAAGGCTCCACCTAAGGTTGCAAAACCCAAGGAGGCCAGAAAGTAGGTCCAAAGACTAACCAAAGGGCAAAGCCACCGGCTGACCCAAAGGTGAAGTCTCAGGTACCACCCAAATCTGTCAAGAAAAGACCTGTAAAGGCTAAGCATGACCAGATTTGGAAACCAAAAGCAGCTGAAGCACCATCTGTGAGTTTATCCGCTTCATTAGCACCGTCTACATCAACTGCTGTTGATGAGAAAACACCTACCCCTCATGGTAGATGGATGGAGCTGCCTATGATTGATGACCTCGGCCGACCAGAGATGGTCAAGGCCTGGGTCCCCCTCGAGAACTAATCTTTGAACGAGTGTGCAGGGTGTTCCAGGAGGAACTATCAGCGGTCATTTGATTGTTGACAGTGGGGCATCTTAGCACAAAATAGGTGTCATATCGCTCCAGTAAATTGATCAGAATATCTTTGGAGGATATGTAACCTTAGCCAATCAAGGAGGAGATTTGTTATCGAAGAAGTAGAAAGAAGAGAAAATGCTCGATGAGAATAATTCAAGACCCAGTGTTTCGACTTAACAACGGATGTCAGTAATGAGTAAGAGTGGACTGGGTGATAGCTGCAGAACGGTTCCTTCATTATCTAAAGGGTTACCGACCAAAGGTCTATGGTACCCTAATGGCGATAAGCTGGATCTCGTTGACTTTAGTGAATTTATCAATGGTGGTTACAATATTGAAGCTGGATCCGCAACGGGTGGATATCAGTTCTTGGGAGGTCGTCACATGTGTTTCCTGCAACCTGCGAAGCCGAATCACGTAGCTGCATTGAGCTGTTGTTTCCAGGTTTATCTTTGGATACTCCTACACACATGCTTGACTGCGGTTTGCATTTTCTTATCACCTTCATCAGAAAATTCAGAAAAATACAAAAACATCAGAAAAACCCAAAAATATTGTCTGTTCGCAAATTTTTAGATTTTTAGGGGGAGAAAATTCAGAAAAATACAAAAACATCAGAAAATGCAAAAATCAAAAATTTCAAAAAAAAAAAGAAAGAATTTTTTTTTTTTGAGAAAAGCCAAAAATCGAGTTTTTATTTGGTGAAAAAGGGAAGATGATATTAACCAATCAGTTGGACTGTCTGGACTCTTATCATCTTAAAAATATTGGAACTGATAAGTAGCCTCTACAATGATGTGTTGGTAGGCTCGAAATCATTTCCAAGCTCGGCACGGTGATATAAACCTAAATCAACTGAGCATTGTGTGGATTAACGTCGCGTTGGCATATGGTCTAAAAACCTAAATCTCGTTGATAGAATGCCAAAATCCGAGGTTTCTGGTCTTTAAGAGGTTGGTACATCCGGGGTGAACTGGACGTCTCTCAGAATAAAATGGGGTGGCATAAGTGACGGACGTTGGGTTCGCAGCCTACAACTGAGACACCTCTTTGCCATTCCCAAAGAAAAAGAAAAAACTAGCATATATTCTGACAAGGAGACGTCTGGGAATCCTTAAAAGAGCAAAAAGATCATGAATGCCAAAACCCTATTCTCAAAGAGAATCGCTCTAATGTAGCAAATCAATTACCTAAATGATCGTACCGTGAAAAATCAAATATACAGTATTTGACTTGAACCCTGGTCTGGATCTCACTGGTCTCTCTGCTACAGCGTTCTTGCAGACATGATCACCACTGAGTCCATTCCTTGTAAATACAGATGACAACTGCTTATTCACTGGTTACGAGGAAGCTTTGCGCATACCTTGACACGGGAATATGTCGCGTGTGCGGGGAACACCTTTAATCAGTCTTAATATTACCTTAACGTATCTAAAGTGCCTAGCGATAAAACTTGATTTTGAGTTTAGGTGGACAACAATACTGGCAGTTATTGTAGGATGCTTATTGGCAATTTGAATTAAAACTGAACACATAAGAGTTCTAGATTAGTCCGTACACTGATATGTTTCCCTAACAGATGAAACTCTCAAAAATATGCTTTTGAATAGTTTTTACCTTTCCTGCATTTTTTAATTTCTGTTTGATTATCTTGAAAAACCCAAAAATATTTTTCTTTTATCTTTATTTTTAATTGACCGATGTTGGAATACAAGTATTCTTCAATTGGAATTTCAGATCCGAAGCCGAAACACAAATAAAATCTAAATTTTACAAAATTCAAGGGTCAAATATCACTTTCAGGGTTAGAATTTGTCAATCGTGAGAGTTCAGGGTGAAATTTGAAAAGATCTAAATGTTCAGGGGGAGAATGATTCGTTTCTCAAATTGGTGGTCACTATGGACAAATCTTGAAAGTTCATCAACTGATACACTTCAAGAAGTTGATTGAGTCCGGATTATTTGTCGTATCTAATACAAGTTGTAGTTTGTGTGCAGTTTTTATTAATTTTTCCTGCAGGATCAACACAACGTCTGTGCATACCATGATTCAAACGACAAGGCTTGAAGCTGCACAAGGCTCGAACCTGAACAACAAAATCATTCTGAACAGCAAGAACTCGATATTTCATCTTTAGAGAAACCAGATCGTGGTAGAGCTCCGGCAGTCGAAGCTGAAGAAGATGAACGTCAAGAAATGAAAGAGAAGACGATATTGATCTTCGTCCAAGTCACAGAATCATCAATCATAAAAGCGGAGATTTCTTGTTTCCTCTCAAGTTATCGAAGCAAATCGACGACCAAGACGAGATCTTATGAAGCCACTACTAAAGCTCAAATCAGTTGATATATTTAAGTCTTTAGAGATCATACACTGCGGTGTCACACTAAGTTGAAGAATGTTGAACATGAAGACTTGAGGACTCGAAGACCATATATCTCCAGCTAGGTCCAACGAGGAGTCTGTAAATGCACTTCTTGTGTGTCCCCAGATAGATGATAGGTTGAGTCTGTAAATCACTAGCTAGGTCCAAGGGGGAGTCTGTAAGTGCATTATCTATATGTCCCTAGCTAGTGATAGGTCTCTATAGGTCGTTGGCTAGGATAATCGAGTGATTTATGGCTCGTACGGATACTAGCCTGGTCCAAGGGGGAGTCTGTTAGTACATGATGTCCCTAGGCTAGTATATAGGATGTTTGGATGCGTTTCGGGGTGTTTGGAGACGTTTATAAGCGTTTTGGGTGTGTTTGGGTCCTGAAGGCGATTACGGCGTATCCACGTGTACTGTTCATGTGGTTAGGCCCTATCCACGTCACTGTTCACATGCAATTAGCCTATCCACTTGTACTGTTCACGTGGATGGGAGCTATCCACTAGCCTTTGAAGGCGATTAGGCCCTAATCACCTTCAGCAGCATGGGGTATAGCTTCGTAATCGCCTTCAGGGGTCTGCACGTGTCCGGAGGTATAAATAGGCCCAATCACAACCCTAATCATTAGTTTTTGCCACACACACACTCCAAACACCTTCCTCTGGTCTGAGATAGCTTGATTTGATCATTGTAACACTCGAGCTCTGTTTTAATGATAAATCTTTAATCTTTTGACCCGTTTGTGTGTGTTATTTACTCGCGTATCATTGTTTCAAGTTTGTTTATGTTATTATAACATATTCAAAGGATTCCACACTCTGAATATAACCCTCGTGATTGTCGGTTGACCCGTTCGTCGATCCTACAACACTTGAGGGAAAGTTGTCTATACAACACGCAGCACCAGGACGACGATCAAAGGTAAAGTACTCCCCTTTAAACTCCAATACATATAGGGCACGAAATATCTCTAAACGCGGACTTATTCCGAGCCCTAGAGCACAAAACTCAAAATGCCTAATCTTAATCAAACCCAACGGATGCAATTGGGATATGTTGACGTTGTAATATGATAATAAATCAGATAAGAAATTGGTAACCGGCAACTGGAAATGAGAAAAGGTGAAAAAATCACCATACAAGGTTAGTTTTCCTCCTTCAGAGGAAAGGCTATATCTTTCGGTCTGGGGAGCACGGGACCCCATTCCAATGGGATATGATAATCGCTCAGAAAGGAATTAAGTGTCGTTAACGACCAACTACAGTTAATCTCGACAACACTCGTGACTGTGCGCGACGTACCAGCCTTGGGAGCCATTCTATGAAAGGAAATTGTTGATTTTGAAAATTATAAATGGTTAAATGGTAGAGACGTTGATAGCTCACCCCCTTTATAGAAATACTCAAGGATGGGTTTGAATTTTAAATGAACCGCCAACAGTCGTCTTCCCTGTCAATCAGACTGTTCAGCAGATTTGACATAAATGATGACGTCATAGCACGTGCACAGGTCACGCGGCACCATTCCCAATTTTGATCTCAAAAGTTTTTTGTTTCTTTAAACAGTATTTATATTTTTGGCTTTTTTCTATTTATAGTCTAGTTATATTCTTACATTCATATAACTAGACTGGGGGGACATGACGAGGTGGGCCCAACCTAACCAGGCTAGTCCATACCCAAATAAGCCCAATACACTTGGGACCGGCCCATCGTTAATAATAACAGGAGAGCCAAGCCCTGCTAAGGGATGAAAAAAGATTGTTAACAAACCAACCGACTCATTTGAATAACCGGGAAAGTCGTTGTGGTTTGTTAATAAGCGATAAAGATTATCTCCCCAGGACTCGGAAAACTAACGACGAGAAAACTCCTCGTAGTTATCTGCATGAAGGAAGCTGCTATTATAAAAGGAGGTCCAAGGTAAACGAATAACGCACTCTGACTTCTCTGATTAACCTAATACCCACTTCTTAAAGCGATACTTATTCTCACGCCGGAGGGTGGTCACATGAAAACCCCCAATCCTGTGACGAGTCCTAACGGTGTTCTGTTTTGCAGTTGTCCGACCCCGTTCGTTGCACGCAGCAAGGATTGTGATTATCTCTGTCTCATAAAGAAGATCATACCCCCTAAAGGTAATTACTTCTTCAGGTTGACACTCCCACTCTTGGCCAGTCGCTCTGACCGGATGACAGATATCAAAAGAGTGCTAGTATTTCACATTATTTCATTGTCTTTAATGTACAATGAGCGAGGCACAACATGTCAAGGTTTGGTTATGGGCTCATGTCAGATCACATATTGATTATTGCCCTAGCAAGGCAGTAGTTTAGTCAATTTTGGATTACATGTCCATTATTTACAAACCCGTGAACTCACCAATACTTTACATGCATGTTTTTCAGGAAATTAGCATGAAGCATGGAACTTGGGAGGGTCGCGTGCGAGCATTATGGGATACTACCTTTTGAACCGTTGTTATGTCGTTTTAGTCCAAACATTTTCATACAATTGTTTTTATCTTAAGACAATTAACGTATGTTTGTGAAATTTGGTTGTCTAATGGAAGTTCCTATTTTATTTTAATTAATGCTCGTGTGACCTTTGTGCTTGGAAATCATTCGAAGTCACATCCCGTGTTTCCGCCTTTGGCGGGGTGTGAGAGATACATTTAGTCTGGTAGTTAAACCGGCTACTATCCGGACTGTTTTATCATTGGCTGTCTCAAGATCTTGGCCGATTCATCAGCTAATTGTGAAGAACGCGTTTTTACATGGACATTTAAATGAAACTGTGTATATGCATCAACCTTAGGGTTTTGTTGACAGGCGTTATCCAGGTTTTGTGTGCAGGTTAAACAAGTCTCTTTATGGCCTTAAGCAGGCACCACGGCTTGGTATACCCGGTTTGCTACATATATTCTCTCCCAGGGTTTTCGCAGCAGTGTATGCGACAACTCGTTGTTCATATATACCCATGGTCATAATATTGCTTATCTCCTTTTATATGTCGATGACATTGTCCTCACGCCTTCATCAGATGCATTTTAACGTGATATTATTCAGAAAGTCTCACGAGAGTTTGCTATGACAGATTTGGGAGATTTGCACCATTTTTTGGGTATTAAAGTAACACGTCGACCCACAGGCTTATTTTTGGATCAATCTCAGTATGCCAAGGAAATGATTGCTCGAGCTTCTATGAAAGATTGCAAACCTTGTGCAACCCCGGTTGATCTTTCTTCAAAGTTTAGTGCTACTGACGACCCTCTCTTTCATGACCCGACTCTTTATAGAAGTTTAATAGGGGCACTACAGTACTTAACTTTTACCAGGCCAGATATCTCATACGCGATGCAGTAGGTTTGTTAATTCATGCATGAACCTCACGACTCCCAATACGCTTTCATGAAAAGGATTTTGCGTTACTTACAAGGCACATTGGATTATGGGATTCGTATGGTTTGATTTGTTACACACTCTTTAACCGCGTATTCTGATGCTAATTGGGGTGGCTGCCCCGACTCAAGACGGTCAACGAGTGGCTATTGTGTTTTCTTAGGGATAATCTTATTTCATGGTCTTCTAAATGACAACCCACAGTTTCACGATCTAGTGCAGAAGCTGAATACAAGGGGGTTCCTAATGCTGTCGCACAGGCCACATGAATCCGAAACTTGTTACTTGAGTTACAAGTTCCTTTGCAAAAAGATTCGATTATTTATTGTGACAATGTTTCCGTTGTATACATGTCAGATAATCCGGTTCAGTATCAGAAAACTAAGCATATTGAGATAGATATCCATTTTGTACGAGAGAAGGTGCGCATTGGTCATATCCGAGTTCTGCGCGTGCCCCCATCTTACCAATACGCTGATATTTTTACTAAGGCGCTATATCGACAGTTATTTCACTCTTTTAGGTCCAGTTTGACCGTTTGTCCAATGACCGACCAAACTGCGGGGGGCTATTAGCAGATATAAGTTTAGACCGGATATGTATATATTTTTACAGATAGATTTTGTATTTGTTCTAGATTTATCTCTTTCCTTATTTTGTGCTAGGGTTTTTTTATTGTCGATCTATAAATAATGATCCTCTCCTTTGTATTGATTCATTCAATAATAATAAACCATAAGAACTTTAAAAAAGACATAATTATAACACAAATTTTTAAGCTACAAGCTAAAAATCTAAAAAATTGAAAACCTAACAACTTAAATCGTAGGGTTCGATGAGACGGTTTTTATGCCACTTGAATAAGTTCAACTAGATTATACCCCGGGAACGTCCCGGGTTGAGAAATCTAATACGACATATCAATTTTACATATGAAAAAGAATGATGCGCTTTACAGTTACATGCAGGAAAACTTCGGTAACACTTAACCTAAAACAATTAACAATGTATCTCCAATGTTAGTGAATAACCTTAAACAATGTATAACTCTAATATTAAAACATAACCTAAAACAATGTAGAACTCCAATGCTAACACATGCTGTAAATAAAATTCATATTTAGTGGTTTGAACATAACTAATGACTTGCCTATACATGATTAATGAATAACCTGAACACTTTATTTTTTTTTCCTGTATGAACAAAATCACACACAAAAAATAGTCGTTTTTTCTCCGTTTTTTATATAGCACTATGGTATTCGTTGGAAAGATAATAAAACACTCGTTAATTTGGTGTAATTTTTTTCTTTAAAAAATCTCGTATATAAAAGATATTAACGTTTAAAGTTATGGAAGGAAACATTAGAGAGAAAAATCTAATTTTGTTTTTAAATTATTATTTTCCTAAAATAAAACCCTTGCCACATGGGATGACACATGGCGCACTCAAGGGGGAGAATGCCCTCTTTGAATGCCATGTCATTAAAATGGCTTTGGTTTATTATATGTATAGATAGATTGGACTCCGTTTAATACTCTTCCTACGACTTTCGATTTTTATTTTACTGTGTATTTGATCATATCCCTTCAACAATATTCTTTTATACATAAATGAGCAAGTTGTCGTTTGGTTCATTAGAAATCAATGTGTACGGTACCACGCACCCTAACACATCTACTTTTTAATTTTTTTTCCATCTCTCTCTTTTGTCATGTACTTAAATATATTCAAGTAAAAACAACGTTTACATTTGGTAAGTGTTCATGAACATGTTCCTTTCCCTAATGAACGAACATGAACAATAAATCTTGTTCGTGAACCATTCTCGAACATGTCAATTCCTTAATGAACGAAGAAAAACCTTATCCGTATTCATTTGGTTCATTTTACAACCATATATATTACATCGCATTAGGTTCTCTACGAACTTAAAAATATCAATTTGCAAATGTGAGAAAGAGAAAAAAAGAAAAATCCAATTTGTCCCCCCAAAGAACGAGTCAACCGTCATTCATTCAAGACGACGACCTCCACACCATTATTATCCACCCTTTTAAATAATAAAATTATAAGTTTCTTCTTATTATTTAGTAGTTCGCCTCCAGTGTTATGACCCACAATAACAACAATCAATCAATGGCGTCTTTCATTTCCATCTATACCTTCTCTTCATCAACGATTCACTTCAACACACCACCAAATCAATCTCCAATCCAATTCATAGGTTAAAACGAATTCGATATCAATTTAGTTACTTTGTTTTGCAGTTTTTTTTTTTTTTGAAAATAATCATTTCATTAAAACAAAATACGAAAGTTAATTTGTTAAAAAGATGGGTGGGACTAGTTCAAGGAGATCAAGTGAAGATAGTTTTGATAATGAAGCTTTCCTAGTGTTAATGGGTTAAGTTATGGGTCTGGGGTGATTTATCATTCTAGAGGATTGCCTCCTACTCAACGAATGAGTGTCGAATCTACGCCTTCGGTTGTTGGGGATAGGGTTGATGGTGGTGATGATATGAATGGTTTGAGAGAACCGTTTTCGTATGCGTTGGATGATAATGATGGATCCCGGGGTTGGCTCGGGTTCATTCGGATAAGGAGAAGTCTAGGTCAACGAAGTCAACTAAGGTTAGTGTTCTAGATACCTGGTTTGGTAATTGGAGTTTGATGACATTTGGATCATAACTTATTAACAATTTTGTATTTTGATTGTAAATTCGCCGTTTTTTAAAAAATTTTCGCAATATTAGCTTTTTTTAGGAATTTCCGGATTTTAGTTGATATGTCTTAATTTCTTAACTTGGAGCATGAAGATCGTGTGCGTAGGGCTGTAAACAAACCAAACGAACACGAACATGGTCTTGTTCATGTTTGTTTGTTAAGGAAATAACGCGTTTACGAACTGTTCATGAACACTTATTGAACGAGATTTTTTTGTTCGTGCTTGTTTGTTAAGGAAATAATGTGTTAATGAACTGTTCATGAACAATTACCGAACGAGGATTTTGTTCGTGTTCATTTGTTAAGGAAATGAATGTGTTTGTGTTCATTTGTCTTTATTTGTTAGATTTAGTTATCAGACAAAAGTTAACACCAAGGTTGTAAAAGGCGCTAGGCAGGCGGTGTGGTCTAGCCTAGGCAGTGTTGTAGAACTCGCTAGGCGCTAGTCGGCCGGTATTGTACTGACTAGAGATTAATCGGGATTGATTGGATTGGATTTTTTATATATATATTTTCCAAATTTATACATATATAATGCTAATTTTATAACTTATATGTATAAATTTAGAAGTTTAGAAGCCAATAAACTAGGAATATGGAGAGAGTGTTAAATATTAAAATACATAAACTTAAATAACCCTAATCACCTTCATCGTTCACTGTATCCCTTTTTTTCTTCCCCATTTCTTCTTTCATCGTAAGGAACCATAAGACGCAACTAGGGTTCATGGAGTTTCATCAATTTTGCTTCTAAATTATGAATTATCATCCAATTTTGAGGTAAGACTTGTTTTATTTGATCGATTGATCGATTTGCTCCAGTTTTGACTCGTTCGAATTTGTTTTTTACCTAATTTTGAGTATTTTAGGTCCGACTTGGACCAATTTGGTCCGACTAATCGGGGATTAATCGCGACACCGATTAATTGAGTGATTAGCCCAAAATTAATCAGTAAAGTGAGGACTAGTGATTAATCGGGATTTTCACAACCTTGGCCTAAGGACTAGGCGGAATTAGACGTTTTGAAATTTTTATATATATGTTCTATAAATTTAAGTACTAAATGTAAACTAGTAAAAATAGAGGGGGTTAAATGTATAAATACACAAACTTATATTACACTTTTTAAGAAAAAAAATAAAAATTTAGAGAATAAATGTAAACTAGTAAAAGATAGGGAGTTAAATGTTAAAATACCTAAAATTTATATAACCCTAAAAGACAAAATCAAATCAGCCGTCAATTTTCTTCTTCTTCGTCTTTCTTCCTCCTCTTTCTTCTTCCTTCCACATTCTAATCACCGCCAAATTTCAGCACCGACGACTAGGTCAGCTTAGGTCTGCCTAGCACCGCCTAAGCACCGCCTGATCACCAAAACGCCTAATCCCCAGCCTAGGTCTTAATACCGATATTAACCTCCGACTAGAGCCTAGGCGGCCGCCTAGAGCGCCTTTTACAACATTCGTTAACACAAAAAACACCAATGAACGTAAACGAACAAAGACAGACATTAATGAACCAAACCGAGCACAAAGCAAGACATATTAAATTCCGAATAAACGAACACAAACATGTATTAATGAACAAAACCGAGCACAAACTAACACATATTAAATTCCGAATAAACGAACAAAAATATGCATTAATGAAAAAACTGAGCACAAACTAACACATATTAAATTCCGAAAATTTCATCATGAACATTGTACACCCAAAATTAATTACCCAAATATGCTTGACATAATCTTGATCACAAATGTCTCGTAAAAACACAAAATTATCATATTAAACTTGAAATCTTCGTTTAATCCATCTAAAATAACAGTTAATTAAATAGTTGAAGTAATAATAATATGTGATACACTAATATATATTAAATAATCTACCACTGTGAAATTTGAAGTACTTAAATTAAAAATAAAAAGTTAAAAACCCTAATGAACTCTCGAACACAGACAAACATAAACGAACATGTTACCGAACGTTCACGAACATAAATAAACAAACACGACCGTTGTTCATGTTTGTTTGTTTAACTAAACGAACATAATTTATTTTTTATGTTCGTTCTTTATAAACAAAAGAACACAAACTTCCCGCCGAACATTTCGCGAACTGTTTACTGAACGTTTGGTTTGTTTACAGCCCTACGTATGCGTCTACTTTGGTATAGAAGTTTTAGAAGATTTGTCATAAAGATGATGAAATGAGTGTTTTAATGTGTAAAAGAATGAATGTAGGGATGAAGTAACGTTGAATAAAAAAACAGACATAAGATATAGCTGTGCGTAAAGAATGAATACCTCTAAAAATGTTTCCCATTCTATATGTCAATATATTTGTACTAGATTATACCCCGGAACGTCCCGAGGTTGAGAATCTAATATGACATATTAATTTTACATATGAAATAGAATGATTCGCTTTACAGTTGCATGCAAGAAAGCTCGGGTAGCACCTAACCTAAAACAATTAAAAATGTATCTCTAATGTTAACGCCTAACCTTAAACAATGTATAACTCTAATATTAATATCTAACCTAAAACAATGTATAACTCTGAACAAAACCCCACAAAAAGTAGTCGTTTTTTTTTCTCCGTTTTTTATATAGCACTATGTACTCGTGGAAAGATAATAAAACACTCGTTAATTTTGTGTAATTTTTTTCTTTAAAAAAATCTCGTACATAAAAGATATTAACGTTTAAAAGTTATGGGAGGAAACATAAGAGAGAGAAATCCAATTTTATTTTTAAATATTTTTTTCCCAAATTATCTCAATGCTACATGGGATGACACATGGCACACTCAAGGAGGAGAATGCCTCTTTGAGTGCCATGTCATTAAAATGGCTTTGGTTTATTATATGTATAATAGATTAGGGAAGGAAGCCCTAGATGTCTTTGAGATAAGCAAGTAACTAATGTAATCATCTACCATATCATATGGTTTCTAAACATTAATGCTATTATTTGTCAATTTAACACAATACCTAATTTTGTGCGATAACTACAAAATAGTTGTATGAGTTCTTAGTTATGTATTGAGTGGAGGAACACCAGCTCTTTCATAATTGTGTTGATTCATGATGTTTTTGTTGTATTTTCAATGGTCCAATTGGTAAAAATTTTAATTTAAAAGTAAACTAAGGGTCTGTTTGGTATGAGGTAGGGCTGCAAACGAACCGAACGAACACGAACAGAGCCTTGTTCGTGTTCGTTTGTTAAGGAAAATATGTGTTCACGAACAGTTCACGAACACTTACCGAACGAGATTTTTTGTCCGTGTTCGTTTGTTAAGAAAACACTCGTGTTCATGTTCGTTTGTGTTCGTTTGTTAATTTTGTTCATGAACGAACGCACACGAACACAAACGAACATTAATGAACACAAACGAACACATAAAAGTGTTCATGAACATAAGCGGTCAAACGGGCATATTTTAACTTTCGAATAAGATCGAATTCACATACATTAAGCCACCCAAAATAACATTAAGCCCCCAAAATAACATTTACATAATATTGTTAAACATAATAAAGTAGCGTCTCAAAGTAACATTTACCGACGGGTTTGGGACGGTATGGTATGGGGTTTTACAATCGGGTATGGGTATGGTATTAGCCAAACCCTACCCGTTGCCACCCCTAGATATATATACCTCACAAGAATTACTTTTTTTATTTGAGTAAAATTTATATATATAAAAGAATATAAGAAGGTTGTAAAAATTAAAACCCCTATTAAACAAACGAACATAAACGAACACAAACGAACACAAACGAACATAAACGAACACAAATGAACGCGTTACCGAACGTTCACGAACATAAACGAACGAACGCGGTCATTGTTCATGTTCGTTCGTTAACTAAATGAACGAAATTTTTTGTTCGTGTTCGTTCATTTTACTAAACGAACAAACACAAACGAACTTTCCGCCGAACGGTTCATGAACTGTTCGCTGAAAGTTCAGTTCGTTTGCAGCCCTAGTATGAGGTAATTAAATAGAAGATAAATGGAATGGACAAAGGAATGGAATTGATTATTCCATTCCATTATCTTGTTTGGTTACAATTTTAGAAAAATGGAATGAATCCTACAAAATGCCGAACATACCCCTTCCTAAAATATAAAGATTATCAGTTTCACAACACTGTAAAAATAATAACAAATTTATACTGTGATAAAGAAAATATTTCTAACTAATAACATTTAAGTAAAACTTCACTTTTCACAAATAAAATAGGCTTAGCTTCCGATCATTACTAATGAAAACACCGCCATTGAGATCTGTAACTTTTTTGCCATGAAAGTGAGAAAAGTTGATATGCTTACAACTTTAATTGGGTCATTGTCGTCAAATATGAGCTACTGGATGTTCTAGTTCTTGTGCTTTAACAAACCAAAATATCAAAATAAGGGTACTTAAGTGGAAGGGGAAAATAGAAGAGGAAGTTTGAGTCTGCTACACTGTTATCTTAAAATCACATTCCTTATGCTTATCCTCCTCTCCGTATGCATCACCTATCGTTGACAAAACCCTCGAATTATTGAAAGAGATACAAGAGACCGGCGACGATCGATCACCAGATGGCACAACAGAGATCCAACACCGTATGGCGGTGACGGATAGAAATCGTTGTGGCTGCAAGAGTCGCATGTAGGGTGGAGGAGGCGATGAATGGATTTTCCGATAAGAATCTGATCGAGAAGGAGGGTACGTAAACGTAAACTATTTTTTAAACGATGGTAAAGTAATATCAAATCTATAGATCAACTCTTCACAGTTTATATTATCCAGCATTTCATTCTCGATAACTATCATTGTCAATCTGTAAAGTTTTTTTTTACTTAAGTGGGATAACGCTTCATAGTTATTGACTAATGATTAAGTTACTTTATTACACTGGCGAATATAGAATTTCCTTTGATGGGAGCACAATACGGATCGACTAACAATAAGCGATTAGTTTTATGGTTTTTTTATTATCATATGAAATAAACGAGATACTTTTAAAATCAAATGAAATAAGCTAACAATAATAAAAGTAAAAAAATATGGTAAAAATAAATTATTAGTTTTAAGATTTTTTTTATTATTTATTTTGAACGAAGTTTTTTTTATCATTTTTAATTTTGAAAATAATAGAGTGACTGACAATACAATGACAATGATAGATTTGAACAACAATGACACATGTTTTAATCACATAGACTTTTTTATCATGTTTTAATCACATAGACTTTTTTTATCAAGTACTCATAAAATCATTTTCAAAAAAAAAAAAAAAAACTCATAAATTTATAACTTTACTAAAATATATACCCCATCATCTTTGGGTATTTATGCGTTTACAATCGTCTTACTCACTAAACCCTTACCCTGTAATTTTTTTGGCAGATCTGTAAATTTGCGCAGATCAGATATGAACCGTTTCCAACCGTTTAATAAGGTTATTGCCAACCATCCAATACATGTAAATCCGCCATTGTGACCGCCAGATGTGCCCCACTAGAGATTGGCCCGGCCGGGAGTCCTCCCCCACACCCCACCATGGCCGCCTTGCAAGGAACCAATTGTTTAATAAGATAGATTAAATTTTTTTTTTTTTGAAAATAATAAGATTGATTAATTGATGACTTTTAATTTTAGTTTCGGTTGAGGCTAATAATCGAACTTAACCGAACTATACACACTCTTAGAAATGATTGTTTTCCCCGATGCATCGTGCGGGCAATCTACTGGTATGTATAATAAAGTTACAAAATCTTTCTATAAATTTGTTTTGAGTGGTAATTTAAGAAATACGTGATTGTATTTAGCAAACATATATTTTTTATTTGTGTGCAAGTTGTTATTGAGGGGCTTATTTATTCCGTATAAAGCAAATATGTGAAGCTTGAGTTGCAACTTGCAATAAATAAAGTGGAGTAGGTTGGAACTTGGAAGAAGCTTAAAAGGCCAATTTCGTAATTTTACAAAGTTTTACTGTTCCTCCGCTTGTTTTGTATACATAGAGAGAGTCTTAAAAAAAGAGGTGATGCCAATCATTCCTAACTGCTCTTTGTAAAAAAAAAAAAAAAAACATTTCGAACCATTTCCTAAGCTTCCCAACTACCCGTATTGCAACCTTTTAATTTTTTATTTTGAAATCGAGTAATGCAGTTTCTGAATGAGTTCACTTTTTGGTAAAGCATAGAAGTGCTGGATACAGTTGCGGGCAGCGTGTCAAGCTTACACACCAGCAAGGGTTTTGTGTCTGGAGTGGCAACAAAAGGAAATAAAATAGAAATATTATCATTTGAAGTTGCAAACACAATCGTTAAGGGGCCACTTTGATGCAATCGCTTTCAAAGGATGACATAAAATACTTAAAAGAGGTATGTTGCCTTCAGAAGGTGTGCAACTTCTAATATCAAATGACATGGATGAGCTCCTCAGAATTGCTGCATTAGATAAAAGGTGGGCACCATGAAAATAAGTAAATAACTAATGATAAAATCATTGCTTCTTTTTTTTTTTTTTAATATGGTGTAATCTAAAGATCATGCTTTTATGATGAAAATAGGGAAGAACTAAAAATCTTTTCTGAGAAGTGATTCGTTTTTGGAAATCAATGCAAAGATACTCAATGGCACAACCTGGACCGTTATTTTGAGAAGTAATTTCTGTGGACATAAATTGGAGGTGGCAATTTCTACCCGTGCGTCACTTTGGTAACAGGCCGAAAGGGTAAAAGAAAAATTCTTAAAAAAAAAAAACCAGTCAACCTCCTGAACCATTTTGGTTTAATGAATTATGTATCATTCAAATAACGTTTAATCACTGAAATCTTATTTGACACTAATTAAATACAATAAGTCATTTTTTGTTGGACAAAAGTCATTCAGCCTTACGATCTGACTTGTACTGGAAAATACCTGGTTTGAGTCTTTTGACCCGTTACCCAAACCACCCTTTTGCCACCTTTAACATAAATCTATTTGGCCGTATTCGGTTTACACAATGATGCAAATTTGTTTGTAGTATTGTTTAGATTGGAATCAGAATTAATTCCCCAAAACAACTAAAAGAAGAAGCAGAAACCACCATGGAGCATTTGAAGAATTTGTTCAGTACACTGGAGTGAGTATTTGCTTCTCTTTATATCATCTCTATTCTAATTTCTTTGCATAATTTAAACCTACAGAAAAAGTATATATAAAGGATAATATTAGTTAATATAGCTAATTAACTATGATTTGCATAATGGTGTTCTTTAAATTGCTGAAGATGGTCTGGAACATCAATTTGAAGCAATAACTCCAAGTTTTATCCAAAAACAAACACTTGTACCCATTGCTTTGCTTTAATTGTGATGCGTGTGGTGGTTATGTAACCGCATAACTGTATAATTTTTTCTCACTTACTACATCTAATCAGGGCTACAACATGCGTTTATTGCGTTTCTCTACTTCAAATTAAATATGTATTGAATGCCTCGATATATGTTATTGTGTGTGTGGGTGTGTATACATATTATGTGCATGTAGTGTTGAAAAATTAATGTAAAGTGTTTTGCAATCCAGGAATTATGCCATGAGTTGCATGCGTTGGACCGGTTAGAACAAGAATTTAGACGTAAGCAAATAGAAGAGGGTAGTAACCACAATAGCTCCTCCAAGAGGTATAACCATTATCCCTAAAAAATGTGGAGATGATAATCAGTTACCTTTGCTATGACCTTAAACCATATCATTATGTTATTATTATTTTTTTTCAATTTCTTTTTCATATGCGGAGATGAGTTGTGTACATGAATATTTGATTTTCAAGTTTTGGCTTGAAGTACCTAATGTACATGTAATTTAATATTCATTGAATGTTATATTATATTATATAAAAGGGGACAGCCCTGCTATCTTGAAGGCAGAATTGAAGAGTCAAAAGAAGCACGTGACAAGTTGCAAAAGAAGTCATTTTGGTCCAGGTTTTGGAAGAGGTAGCAACTATAACTGTATTACTTTGTATACAGTAGAGTACTATTGTATCCTTTATATATGCTTATTATTTTTTCATTACTTTTAGGTGCAACGGTTTTCTGTTAAGGTATAAGGGTTACTCTCGTTGCAAGGGGTGTAAACATTTCACTAAGTTGTTATATTTTTTTTAAGGTGATGGAGCAACTCTTAGACATTGTGCATTTCTTACACATGGAGATTTATAATGCTTTGGAACAGCTGGTAGGTGCCCGTAATGAGCAACTCATTGAATTTTGATTTTAGTTTGAAGTTTATCCTTTTTAATGAGAAGATCCATTTTCAACAACAACCACTATACCTAGTAAATCCCACCGTAACTAAAAGTTACTGTTGGGTCTGAGGAGGTACGATTAGGTACATCATTTCCCATTAGCCATCATTTCAAGATGTTTCCTGCCTCTTGGATTACCTAGTTGATTGTGGTCCACAAATTTCTTCATTTTTGTCTTATTAAGTGATATTTTTATGTGTTTGATCATTAGTCAAAAGCCATCAATTAAACTAGGGAAAATCACGAAACTAGCCCTTTGACCGTTTGAATTACGAGAATAGCCCACTACCGTCTCTTTGGAGAGACGGTTCATGTTTCCCAAGCCGTCTGAGCATCTTGGGAGACGCCTTGGTTCCCAACCAATAAAACGACACTTCTCTGGTGACGTCTCCGGAGACGTCTTTTCTAGGTTTTGAAAACGTCTCCGGAGAATGTCTTTGGAGACGTCTTTTAAAAAAAAATCATGAGGATTCAAAAGATAAAATAAAGGATTCAAAACATAGTCATAAACTAGTCATTTGACTAATAAAAGATAAAATAAATACATAACATTACAAAGTTAATAAAAATAAAATAAACATAGGCACGCGTTAAGACGGTCCCTCATCATTTGCCATGCAGACACGTGTTTGAATTCTTTGCCTTGCTTTGGATTCATACTCTTTTTTGGTATATCTGATGGCCACGTCTTTGGGCATATCTGAAGGTAACCGCTCAAAGTGTTTGATAGTGTATCCGTTGAAGAGTTGACATTTGGTGTTCAAGTCATTCCACTTACGGTTAGTGAATCGATGGTTCGGTTGGAGCCTCCTACCAACCGATTGTACTCATTTAGAATTCAGTACCACTTGTTTGCCGGGTGTGGGCTTTCTTCGACAAGTTGCCAGCTTGTTACTAGGGCGATTTCTTGTTCCTCCGTCCAACGACTGGTGCCATTTTCTTGTGTAAGAAGAAACAGTTTTAGGGTGGTGGTAGAGGAAGTTCGGAGGGAGTTAGGGACAGAGGTATGGTATATATAGGGAGGAGACATCTCGGGAATCACGGGGACTGGGAAACTGAAACGACAAACAAGACACCGGAGATGTCTCGGGACTCACGAGACGACACCGGAGATGTCTCGGGACTCACGAGACGGCACAATCATTGAGACGTGTCGTTTTATTGGTTGGACCAAGTCGTCTCGGGAGACGTCTCAGACGGCTTGGGAAACGTGAACCGTCTCTCCAAAGAGACGGGAGGGGGCTATTCTCGTAGTTCCAACGGTCAAAAGGGCTAGTTTCGTGATTTCACATTAAACTATGTGCGAAGTCAACCCTTGCATGTCAATTAATCTCTGATTTTTCAATAATATATCATTAATGCCTATGAGAAGTATATAATTTATTATTTTACCATCTGCATGTTATTTCAATACCCAAACACGAGTAAACAGCAACCTGGAGAATTTGGGAGCAGCTGGTCTTGCTCTACATTATGCTAATATTATAATTCAGATTGATACACTTGTGATTTCTGTTCTTTGAGATATTACTAGGCGTTATTTGGGGTAGGGGTGGGGGGGTGGCTCACTTCGCCATCTCCTTGGGTGCGATAGAGGGAGAGAGAGAGGGGGCCGACCTTCTTTCAACCAATCAGATTTTTTTTGTTTTTGTCTCTCTTTTTTTTCCTTTTTTTTCTCTTCTTATTATAGGGGCGTTAGGGGCTTTATTCCACTGCATTGGGTTTTAACTTTTAAGGGTGAGGGGTTTAAAGCCCCCTTGTCTATCTGGCGCATATGTGGCGTGATAAAGCCTCTAGGGGCTTTATCCCACACCATGCAGCCTTATAATGTTTGTTCTTTCGACATAAACATGGATACCGATAAGTAGTCCTGTTTGATTCGTATAATAGTAATATATAACTTGTAATTAATATTAGTGATATCAGGTCACTCGCTCAGGTGTTGTGCCTCCAAGTGCTAGGGATTCTTTGTACCAAGGACTACCGCCTAATATTAATTAGCAATGCGCTCCAATAATTGCATTCGTTTCACCCAAAGGAAGAGTACATGTCTTTAATTTGTTTTGCAGGTTATTTTAGTTGCATTTTGTAGGTTTCTTTAGGGTTAAGAGCATTTTGTCCATTGACGTGTATTGATAATGTTTTTGTGATTTGGGTAAAATAAGACCTGACTTCGTTATTAAACAACATAAATTGTTAGAAAAAAATGTTTTTTTTTATGGTGGCTGTGAAGGTAAAAATAGATGTTACTGATATTGTGATACCAATATGTTACAATCTATATGTATATATAGACGTAATACAAAACCCTAGTATATTCTAACACCCCCGTCAAGCTGACAGGCTAAGTGACATTGAAATTCGTCAGAGAAAAGCTTACTGCTGGATCATTTGACTCGCTTTGTCAAGTCCAATGATCAACCAGCCTTTGTGTTTACAAAATCTTTAGTGGTCATCAGGTTGAATATATACGTTACAAGCTAATATATATATCAAATGATCCAAGCTGGTTAACCTCTTAAGAGATATTGTGAACACGTCCGCTCTTGATCATTATGTTGAAGTTAATGCAATGTTGAAGGTCATTTGAAAGATGATCATAAGACAAGGGGTCAAAGTAGTAAATTAGTTTTTAATTTAGTCTGCGTATTATATAGGAAGGTTTGTGTTTGAACTTCTGGTCTATCTATTTGTTTAGTTTTAGTATTTGAATAGATTTCATGTGCCTTGCATGGCAAGTAATTTTGTACAAATAGGGCTAGGTTCTTATGTTTTATTCATTCGGTTGTAATTGTTTCCTATTAATAAAAAGAGTCGCTAAAGGTTTTAGCAAGTCGTCGAGTGTTCGGTATTGGTTCTCGGTATCGCTTGTCCCAAGTTTAACAAGTGGTATCAGAGCCAACCTAGAGAAAAAACAGGAAGCGATAGAAGGTGTCAAAGAAACCGATCCAGCAGGTGCTACTCTAGAAGACGATCCGGAGGAAACCAAAACAGAAACCGAAGATGGCTGATTTCCAAATCGTAGGAGGAATCAAGAAACTGAATCAGAGTAACTACAAGACGTGGTCAACATGTATTAAGTCGTATCTTCAAGGACAGGACCTCTGCAGGTTACGAATGGAACAAGACTCGGGTAGCCACGAACGACATCAACGTTGTTGTTGGAAAGTGGCATGTGAAAGCTCGTGCTATGTTCGTGATCAAGACCACTGTAGAGGAAGATCTCCTTGATCATATCCAAGATGTGGAATTTCCTAAGCAAGCATGGGCACCCTTGAAGCATTATTTCTCAAAAAGAAACGATGCAAGGCTGCAGTTGATTGAAGGTGAGCTCATGACTGTTAATCAAGGTGAACTCTCTATCTCACAGTATTTTCGCAAGGTTAAAAATCTAAGTCGTGAAGTCGGGGAACTTGATCCACAATCAAGGTTAGCGAAGCTCGTATGAAACAGATACTTATTCACGGTTTAAAAACCGAGTATTGAAGTTTGTCACCGCTATCCAATGTTGGCAACACAACCTAGTATTACCGAGTTTGAAAACTTATTGGCGGGTCAAGAAGCATTGGCGAAACAAACTTGCAGGGGTGTCTATCAAGAATGAAACAAAAGCTTTGCATGCTTCGAAGTCCAAAGGAAGGTATCATAAAAGAACGACAAAGTCGAGAAAGGCAAAGATAAATGTCGGGATAAAAAAAAGTGGCCCGATCCAAGAAGAAAGAATGGAATAGAAAGGACCAGGACGACCAAGGAGAAAGTTCTGAAGAAGATTCATCGACGAAGAGAATCGGGAAAAAGAATCAAAGTTTCGACCAAGACGCTTTCCGTTTAAGTGTCATAGTTGCGGGATCAAGGGTCATATGGCGAAAGATTGTAAGAAACCACGTCAAGACGAGGGTAATACTGCAACCGTTGAGAATGAAGAAGGCTGGGATGTCGAGGCATTAGTGGCTCAAGTTGAAGAGATCCAAGCTTTTTCGTAACTGTTGAGACCACAGACTAATAAGCATTATGAATGATTGTAAGATTCAAGATGTTCCAATCATTTAATTGGTGCAAAGGAGAATACCGAGGAACCATGGGATGTTGAATTAAACAATGTCCAAGTTGAAGAAGTCACGGCGAAACCGCGACAGCCGAATCGAAAACGAACCAACTTGGGCAATTGGATTTTCGACTCTGGATGTTCGAATCATCTAACTAGAAACAAAGGGTGGAAGTGCAGTGATACAGTGCTATTGAGGTCTGACTTGACTGATCAAGAAGAAAATGAAACGATGGATCAAGAGATAGCCGTAGCAGCTCTGAACGATACCGAAGTTGCAGAACCAGATGAAACGGCACATTATTAGTCAGCAGGTTCTAAGGTCCAAAAGAGAAGAAAACCAAATCCTAGGATATGCTCATGTTGCTATTGTTGAAGAACTGTATGAGGAACCAACAAAATATGAAGAAACATGTAAGGATAAGGAGGAGGTAAAAAGCGAAGAAAAGAAAGAAAAGCTCAGATGCAAGCTAAAGCAAAAACTAAAGATGGAAAAGATGGTTGATATAAATGACAATTCACGATTTCTTGAAGATCTTGAAATGCTTAGCATGGGACCCACAGTTGAGCCTTTACAAAGCTCAATAGATGAGAACAATGCAATTGGTTATCAAGGTCCTTTAGGAAGCTTTAACTTGAATGGAAAAGTGAACCCATTAGTTGGTTTAAATAGAAACATTGAAGAAGTTAAGTTCGAGAGGGAGCATGCATCAAGTGTGGATGAAAGAATTGCTTGAATACCATGATGTGTGATCATGAAGTTGAGAAATCAAAAAATTGATGCGAGAAAGGTGAATCCAAGAGTTAAGCTCAAAGAGGTGCGAGCATGACAAGGCTGAAAGACCTTGTGGAAGAATTACTCAAGTCAACATTGAAGGAGTGTTGAAGTTAATGCAATGTTGAGGTTGATTTGAAAAAATGATCATAAGACAAGGGTTCAAAAGTATAAATTAGTTTTTAATTTAGTCTGCGTATTATAGCAGAAAGGTTATTGTGTTTGAACTTCCTTGTCTATCTATTTGTTTTATTTTAGTATTTGAATATGATTCATGTGCCTTGCATGGCAAGTAGTTTGGGTATAAATAGGGCTAGTTTTATATTTTATTCATTCGGTTGTAAATTGTTTCCTATTAATAAAAAGAGCCGCTAAAGGTTTTAGCAAGTCCTCGAGTGTTTAGGTATTGGTTCTTGGTTATC
>JAUTDX010002369.1:0-60237 GCA_030844895.1 Ambrosia x helenae | reverse complement strand
TATAATTTTTATAAGTAAAAGTATTGCACGTTTTATACTCACATCTACACCCGAGCACGTATGTTTCAGACCTTGATACTCAAAACCTTAATTTTCGGTCCTAAAACAACTTAGAAACCGAAGGAAACAAGTCCGGAACTTAAAACTGATTAAATTAGAAAATTTGATTTTTTTTAGTTCGCGTAGTCTGCGAAGACAGTCAAAGTCCTAGTCAAAGTCCTGGTCAAAGTCCTAGTCAAAGTCTTAGTCAAACAGTCAAAGTCTTAGTCAAATAGTCAATTTATCATAAAACCTTACTTTATGGTGTTGACCAATTTTAATGGCTAATTGAATCCAAAACTAGTATAAAAACCCACCTATGACCCATTATACTTGGCACCTCTAAATCGATTGTTTCAATCCGATTAAACTTTCCCTCATACCTTTCTTCTATAGTCTATTACTTCTACAACTGAAGATTTGATTATAAGCTCTTGCAATTGGCGAATTGGAAGCTTGATATTCTTTCTTTTTCGTTTTTTTTATTTCTTCAATTTGGACTAGCTACGTTGTTGAGTCTTTGGGATTCGCCTCGCATACATTCACAACACTTAGAGGATAATTCACCTTAGCCAATGTGAGTTTACGTAACCATGTTTATGCAATTCTATATATTTGCAACATTATACTTAAGCAATTCTACATACATGTCTAGTTGTAAACTTTAATGCCTTATGATTTAGACAACAACAACAGTTAGACTTACGCTTCAACATACATAATCATTAGCTATGGCCAAGCCGGCGATACTCAATAATAGATCTATTGGATTGACAATCCCACCTAAATTCGTTGACCATCTTTTATGGGGAGCGCGGTGATTGTTATCATTCCAACATAATATTAAGGTGAACCGTGGATGACGGGATGGACCTAAACTAGTCGGAGGTTTGATTATGTGCATTCAACACTTCATGTTTATTCATGTAGACTTAAACTTACGATAGACATATGAATTGCTAAACTTTTATTCTAAACTTAATTGGTTGACATGGCTTATGTATTCTCACCAACTTCTAGTTGACCCCCCCCCCCATTTTTCCAAACTCAACAGGAAATAACGATGCTTGAAGTCTAGAGCTAGCATGAGGAGACAATTTGAAGTTTATGCTTTGTTTGGCAATTTGATGTATTAGATTTCATTCAAGTCATTTAATGTAATTCAATATTGTAATAAAGGATTATGTAAACATATGTTTTACCATGAGCTACTGAACAATCATTCATACGTAACACCTCGATGTTTCCGCCATCGGTTGGGGTGTTACAGTGAGTGTGTGTTTGAGAGTGTTCTAGGTGTGTGGTTCCACAAATGAGGATGGCAATCCTTGGTCCTCTATCTATAGAGTGAAAGAGAGGGAGAGATAGAGGGGGAGAGAAATGCAAAAGAGATAGGAAGGAGGGAGGAAGGTAGGAGGCTTCTATTTAGGGTAAGTCAACTAGCATGGTTTAGTGTGATTAGGGGAATATTACCATAACTATGTTTAGTCTTTCAATTGATGTCATTCAAATCAAGAGATTTAGGAGTCAAATCAAATCAACTAGAGGTGACTAATCACTAGATTATGTTGGATTCAAATCTCCATAACATGACTAATCATAAGATTATGTTTCATCTTGTTTCCATGACATGACTAATCATAAGATTATGTTTCATCTTATTTCCATGACATGACTACTCATAAGATTATGTTTCATCTTATTTCCATGACATGACTACTCATAAGATTATGTTTCATCTTCTTTCCATGACATGACAAATCATAAGATTATGTTTCATCTTCTTTCCATGACATGACTAATCATAAGATTATGTTTCATCTTCTTTCCATAATGTGACCATTTAAGAGTCTTGTGATGTGATTAGTCAATGTGTTTAAATAATAAAAAGAAAGAATGTGTGTATGGTTAGTAGGAGGCAACGACTACAAGACACAAGGGAAGAAGGCATAGTGTATTTTGGGAAGGTGATCTTCCATGGGTTGTGATGATAAAAGAAATCTTATCATTATAGTTAATAGTCATTATTATGTTTTAAGATTCCTTGGGCCAGTTGACTAAACACTTGATTAGACCAAACATAGGTTTATGACTTGATAATTCCTCATATGAATGATCATACAAGAGATCTTGGATTGATGTTTGAAAACAAAAAGAATATTGTGTTGGGGAAGGGTGGCGACGACTTGAAGCTTTCAAGAAAGGATTCAAAGTGCTAATTTGGGAATGAGATTTAGCATGGATTAAGGTGTTTAAGGAATCTATCTATAAGTTTTCGTTAATCACATCATCTTGTAAGTCTTATATGGGACAAATGGGTGACTAAACATGGGATCAATGTAACATTATGTGGGTGATGTGATGTCACACTCAAAGTGCTTCTTGTGTTGTGTGAAGGAGGGACAAGATGAATTATTGTAGTGATGTGCTTGGGAGCCAAAAAAGAAAGAAAAGCAAATGAAGGGGCGGCGATGGGGGTTGGGTGTACACACATATCAAACCCGTTAACGTCTTGTGTCTCGATTATATTTTTTGCCGCTTCTCGCGCTGATTTCACATCCGATAATACCGATAGCAATTATGCGCCGTATTTACACGTAAAATCTTTATGTTAGTGCAGTTTGACGATTACTTACCAGTGTCAGTTTGTTAAAGTTAAAGACGCGCAAATCTTTATTCGAAGCTTCAAGGCATCCACGAACTTCGTGAAGGACATAGCAGGAATCATAACAGCTTAATTAATTTAAAATTAACCATAAAACATGTTAACTTCATCGAAAATGGATTAAGATCAAATTAAACATTGACCCGACTTTGCCGGTTGTCACATTAAGTTTGTTAGGCTTGTGGGTTTGGGCCTCGGCATTGGGCTGACAACCCCAATAACGGATGGGCAACACCGCCCCTAGGGACGGCATCATCCTTAATGGCATCTCCTTGCGGTTCCTCTTGATTGGTGATTTAGTTTTTGTTTTTTCTAAAGGGAGGGAGGTCCATCCTCCACACCCTTGGACCATCATGGATAGGATGAACCTACCCCACAATGACATGGCAAGTGAGGTGGAGGACCATCCTCCATGATGGGCCTCTTCAGGGCTGGCAAATCATGTCTTAACAGGTTTAACAGGTCACTGACAACGCGAACAACACAAGTTCTAAACTTGAACGCCATTTTTTAACTACTTTATATCGCATGTTTATAACACAGTTATATGTTTTATATACCAACAAAGATATATGATGAATTATATCATCCTAATTCTATTTATTTTTAAAAACATAAAATTTCACATAGTGTACTTTTTAGTTAACAGGTCTAATCGCGTCTTATACAGGTTACGTGTTGCCAGCCCTAGGCCTCCTCCACACCCAATAGCCTTATAAATTAAGGTGTTTTGAAAAAACCCAAACCCTAACTCTACACCCCAAATATTTATTAGATAAACATTATAGTCGTCCCACCCCCTCATCTCCCTCTCAGTTTTCTAGCCGACGATTAACCACCGTCAAACCATTTTTTGATCTGGTCCCATACACGTTGTCCCATGTAGTTCCCTCCATTGAGTGTCGAACTAAGATTCATGTGTTTCGTGTTTTCGTCATCACTGACGAGTTCAAGCTTTGTGTACACGCGTCCGCAACACAATTAATATTAGATATTAATTAAACAATAAAATCGGATATTATAAAATAAAAATAGTACATCGATCACCAACATTGATATCAGAGGCTCTTTTACATTGGTTTAAATGTTATTGTTTAAATCGATCTACATATTATTTGTCAAGAATTTTGTTTGACAAAAAGATTAAGCCTCTGTCGTTTGAGTATGATTTTGATTTTATATATCGAGCCCTAAGTTCCGTGTGATATTTATGTTTAGTTGTTTTAGTTAATTCAATGTTTTATATTTTATGGGTTATTTATAATAAATGTGTGCGTCCAAATTGATTTTGTATCCAAGGAGTGTAATATAATGAGTGCGTCTAAATATAAATGGGTGCGTCCAAATTTGTTAAAAAACATGGGGTGCGTCCAAATTGAGTTGTATCCAAGGAGTGTGTCCAAATTTATTTGTATCCAAATTGATTTGTATAATGAGTGCGTCCAAAAAAACATGGGGTGCGTCCAAATAGGCTGTAACACCTGAGCATGACTTCAGAAGTTATGACTTCAACCGTTATTGTCTTCAGAAGTTATTACTTCAGTTGTTTGTCATCAGAGGTTTGCAGTTACCTCATTAGTAGTTTGCTTTCCTCATCAGTAGCTTTCTTTCCTCATCAGTAGTTACCCCATCAGTAGTTTTATCATATGTTTCTTTCATTAGTTGTCTGACTACTTCATCAGTAGTTAGCAGAGTCAACATTTCATATTGTGTAAGTTTATATTTGATATTTTGTGTGCGTCCAAATTTAGCAAATGTGTTTTCACACCTTATCAGTAGTTTGCTTTCCTCATCAGTAGTTACCTCAACAGTAGTTTGCTTTCCTCATCAGTAGTTACCTCAACAGTAGTTTGCTTTTCCTAATCAGTTGTTTGCTTTCGTCATCAGTAGTTACCTAATCAGTAGTTTTATCATTTGTTTATTTCATCAGTTGTTTGACTACTTCATCAGTAGTTAGCAAAGTCAAGATTTCATATTGCATTTTTCATTAATAAGCTATACCACTTGCATTTTTCATCATTACATGTACGACACACAATAAAAAACATAATCTGTGTATTTAAACGTGCGTTTAAATATTATAAACGTGCGTTTGTTTTTGTTTTGTTTTGTTTCCACCAGTTAACAATAAACGCACGTTATCTTTTTAACATATACATAACGTGCATTTAAATAGAACCCATTTAACAGTTACTTACCTTCATAATATGAAACTGTTTTGTAATCCATTTTTTTCTTTAATTATTCTTTTATTATCAAAATCGTTAGTTTCTGTTAATAATACATGCGTTGATTTGTGATTTTGAATATGATTCAACTGATTTTATCGATTGTTATACAATGCTATGTTTTTCTTCTTCGTCTGTAACTACGTTTTGAATCGATTTAAACGAATGATTTTTTGATTGTGTAATGATTCTTAACGTTTAATTGACTTGAAACGATTAAAACCAGGTTCAACCGTTGAAAAATTTTGTTTCGATTATGTTTGATGTTTACGATTTGAAAACTATTTAAATGTTTTTTTCCTAATTTACCCCTGGTTAGATTAACCTAAATACGATTAGGGTTCTTAATTACCATCTTGCCACCGCCTAAATCTAATGGCTGAGAATGTTTCTTACGCTTTGTACGTTAAGAAGCTTTGTACGTTATCTCTTCCCATTATATATAACTACAATTGGTAAAGTCGGTTGTGAGAGAGCTTTACTGTAGCTATCTCACGGCCGACATGGTTCCACTGGTCGTTGTCTTTGAATCCAACGGTGAGTATCAAAATCCTAAAACGTGCAAAAAACCGCCTAGAAACCAACCCAAAACGACCAGAAAACGTGGTGAACAGCCGTTAGGAGGAGGTTATGTGTGGCGGCGGCGATGGTTAAAGTGTTGTTCCCTGCGGCGGCGGCCGGCGACAATTGTTTGCTTCCTCATGCATGGCACGTTTCCAGCTAGATTTGTTAGATTGAAGGCCGATGTCGACTCATAAAGTTGTTGCCGGCGTATTACTGCAACAAAACAAAGACATCCCCTTACCTGAAACCCATGGACAGAGAGGGTGTTTATATATATATATATATATATATATATATATATAGAGAGAGAGAGAGAGAGAGAGAGAGATAGGGGTAAAGTGGGAGGAGTGGTGATGGTGGTGGCTACTGTTTTTTTAGAGAGAGAGAGGGAGGAGCGGTGGTCGTGTTACTGGGTTTTAGTGAGAGAGAGAGAGAGAGAGAGAGAGAGCTGGAGTGAGGAGAGATAGGTGCGTTTTTAGATATATATAGAGAGAGAGAGAGTGAGGAGATTTGTCTTTGCGATGGGGAATGGGGGTGAAGGTGGGGGACAGTGTTCGGTGAAGGGTGTTGGTTGTCGTTGGTGCTTGCAAGTGACGACGATTGTGTTTAGTTGTTTCAGATGGGTGGTGGCGGTGGAGAATGCGCATAGACAGAGACAAGAGACGTGGACAGTGTGCAGAGGGGAGAGAATAAAGTCTACCTATGGCACCAACCAACCATTTTTCTAAAATCGATTGTAAGACCAAAAGTAATGGGGCGTTAATTGTCCCAATTCATGCTTAATCACGCCATTAATCCATTACATATAGGCATTAAATGTAATAAAATTTAGAGTGGCGTGCTTTGAATAACGCCGGTATATGCCTACAAACTTTAACTCCAATATTAAATGCATTTCTAAAACATAAAAAACAATCATTGCATATGACCATTAGCTTGTTTATTAATATAATTAATTAAAGATATTCAATACATATACACCTTTTTTAGTTATTTTTGTAAATGGACTTAATAAATTGGTAATGATTATGAGGTAAGAAAGGGCTTGAACCACTACATCATTTTTTGGCTAAAAACTTTCTTGCTGACATGGTGTCCACATGGCAGAAAACAGCCCTATGGGGCTTGAACCACTACGCATGGTCTAAGGCAAGATGTTTTATACTTTTTTTAAACAAACCCTCCACTATAATAGTATAATATAATTTATATTATAGAGAAAATTACAATTTTTGTCCTTTATAAAAGCCAAAACTATGGACTGGGTCCTTTAAAACTTTTAGTTTCAGTCTTTGTCCTTTATATGAAAAGTTGTCACGCATTTTGTCCTTTTCACTAACTGGGTTAGAAAATCTCAGTTAAGTTAAGTCATGTGCAATGCACATGAGGGCAAACTGGTCTTTTTACCTCTAAAGGACAATTCTTGTAATTTAATATAAATTCCAGTCATCTTTCACCTATTTAAAATGGATTATAACTTCTTCTTTTTCCTGCAAACTGGTAGCCATTTTTAATCCCAACTGTTTATATCAGCAAATGATATATCGGCGGAATGAATTGTTCTACAAAAATCGCGATCATGTATACATAGACAATAAGTTTCAAGTTAAACCAACAAGTCTGTCTATGCAAGTGAAATGCGGGTATGTGCATGTATACATAAAACAGCCATAACATACCATTTGACAATTAATGCGTCTACAGTGACAGCTACTTAAAAAAATACCAATTTGATGACACCTGCCAATATTCTATCGTTTACCAATATGTTCCTAAAGAAAAGATGTAGCTGCCAATATTCTATCGTTTATTAAATGGTGTCCGTCTGGCGTCCGCGATCTTAATGAATTAGCAATGATATCAACTGAAAATGCTATTTAAGAGAAAACTGACTACAAGGGTTTAATTGAATAGTTTCTTCTAATAACAAGCTCTGATTGTATTTCTCCTTGTTTTTGTACCTCATATCAATAACAATACAATGCATTCAGCCGATATATCATTTGCTGATATAAACAGTTGGGATTAAAAATGGCTACCAATTTGCAGGAAAAAGAAGAAGTTATAATCCATTTTAAATATGTGAAAGATGACTGGAATTTATATTAAATTACAAGAATTGTCCTTTAGAGGTAAAAAGACCAGTTTGCCCTCATGTGCCTTGCACATGACTTAACTTAACTGAGATTTTCTAACCCAGTTAGTGAAAAGGACAAAATACGTGACAACTTTTCATATAAAGGACAAAGACTGAAACTAAAAGTTTTAAAAGACCCAGTCCATAGTTTTGGCTTTTACAAAGGACAAAAATTGTAATTTTCTCTATATTATATTAGTGGTTTTAACAACGCATGTATTTGTAAAAGATGAAGTGTGAACATTAATAGTAAAAGTTGAAGTGCTAAGAAGATTACGATTAACAAATCGGCATCATGTTGGGGCCGCTTCGCTAATGTATAACAACCTCTTTTTAATGTCATTATCATAACGCGTGTAATGAATTCCTAAGCGCTAGGCTACCGCCACAACGCGCGACACCGGTAAAAACTAGTTTTATACAAGTAGTAAGTTTTGGATATGAGTTTGTCCATCACATTGCTATTTTCTAATATTAATTTTTAAATAATAGTTTCAATAATATACATCTTTAACCTATTTAGTTTTTATTTAATTTGTTTTTTCTCAATAACAACATTTTGAATATACGTTTTAACTCATTTAATTTGATCTTTCTCTAATAACTTGCATTCGATACATTTACACAAAAATTGAATACGTAGATGTATTTACGCCCACTTATGATGTGCGCATATAATGTATATATGTGTGGCCCTTGGGGGACAAAAGTAAAGTTGCACTAGTTTTAACGTTATTTTACTAATTTCGTGAAAATAACGTTAAAAACGACGGACGGTTAATCATGCATCATGTGGGGGCGTGGATAGCCAAAAGACAAAGGGGTACATGCACCGATCGGGTTTGTCCTGATTGCTAAGTGTTCTGTGCCTTATGTCCAAGGCTTGATACCAAACCACATCGAGTCGGGGGTCTCACCGGAAGCAGCCTCTCTATTCTTAGGGTTAGAGGTAAGGTTGTCTACATCCTACCCTCCTCAGACCCTACCTTAACTTTGCTATAGGTGGGATTAACTGAGTATGATGATGATGATGTGTTTAATTTTTTTTCTCAACGTTTTGCTATGAATTCTTTAAAAAACTGACTATGAAGTTCTATTCATAGTAGACTATTTAACTTTTGTATTACTGTATTGGTATTATAACGAATCAAACTAATACCGACACATGTACCGGTATCGAGTTTATCGGAACCGAGACCCTTATTCGTTTTTATGGTTTTTACTTGATGCAGAACATGCATCACTTCAACATATCACGACTTTTTTTTTCTCTTTCCGTGTTATACCGGTGCGTGAACTGTAACAAATGGAACTGAATCCGACCAAAACCAAATACCTATCACATTGTTGCTACAACAAATATAGGTCCGGGGAGGGTCTGAATGTTCCAAGGTCGTCAAGCTTCTGACCTCATCTGCTGCCTTAAGGGGTTGCACCAGCAGCATGAAAGAACTAGTCAGAAGGGGTAAAAGGCTTAAAGGGTTTCGGTTCACCAAGCGCAGGTCGTGGTGTGACATCCGTCACTTTTCGTATTTATTTTAACATTTCTATGTACGTTGAAACTTCAATTAATATAACGTTGCATTTTATCATTTCCGTACGTTTAAAAAAAATATTTTGTAACATATTCGGGTTTATATAATCATACTATATGCTTATAACAATATAAATATAGAAGAATAATTATCAAAAAATAAATGTTTGGGACGGGATTCGAACCCGCGTCCCAAACCGGCCAAACATCCCAAAGTCTTAACCAGCTGAGCTACGCATGTGTTGTGTAAACATCCTGCTCATTTAAAGTTTATACCTTCCTTACATACACACAGTTGACTTCCCAAAGTCAACTGCGAGTCTTTCTTCCTAAAATAACACTTCAATCCACGTCTTTTGATCCTGATATGGTAAACAAGCTTGATTGATAGACCCTTACACGTATGATACACGCTAATCAGCATCAAAACATACCAAAAACTGGCGATTGACGCGTTTCTAATTAAACGGGGGTCAAACTTTCTAAATCATTCGATTCACGGGTGTTAGTATAAATTGATACCTCCTTCGTAAGCTCATAGCACCGAAAAATGTTTACCCACCATCAATTTCTGTTTTGAAACACGTATAAACCCCCTGCGATCGCGTTTTTACCTTCAAGCTTTATCGCATCAATCGAACATTAATCCCCACTGTAAGCATCAATTGTTTGTTTTTAATTGTTAGTCAGCCCTTGATGATCATTAACCCTATGGTTAATCGGCCTTTAAGTTCATTTTTAATCGTATTGAAAAACTAGGGTTCATCTTATATCGAATTGGGGATAATCCTACGTGCACACAAGTGTTTAAAGTTTAAACAGATTGGATATTATCATCAACTGATCTGCAGATCAGTTGGTATGATTCCCTTGTTGTAATAAGCGGGCCGGCCACAGCCTTGAGTTCGAGCCCCGTATTCAACTTTTTATTTTCTAAAACAAATCTGGAATTAACCAGTAAACTCTTATAATTAACTAAATCAGGAATAAACTCGTTCTCAGGGCCTAGCCCGGTTGGTGGCTAGGCTTGTGATTAAGCATCGGACCGCGCAGAGACTCGGATTCGAGTCTGGGCACATGCAAACATTTTATTTTATTTTTTTTAAAACTCTTTTATACTTATATTATCTTTAAAAATAGATTTTAAATACTAAACATGGCTTAAAAAATTCTACAAAATCTATTTTAAGTTATTCTGAGGATAAAGTTTATTATCCAACTTTTAGTTTTTCAAAAATAATTTATTTAATATATATTATAAATATTACAAGTTTATTCATTTATAATTTTAAAATTCAATAAAAATATCTAAACGATTTTATAAAATCCCACAAAAATTATTCTAAACTTGTATAGAAATAAACATTTCAGAAATAATTTTTATTCCAGGAAATTCGTTCGTTTTATATTTTTAATCGATTTTTGTTATTTTAAAGTATAAATAAATCATAATAAATTCATTTTTCAATATTTTTATCCCAAAATTTTACATAAACTATTTCTGTTCATTTAGAACAGAAATATAAATTTTAAGTTGAAATTTCTTTAATTTTAATATTTTTAGATATTAAAATCATATCTTTGACAAATAAGAATAAATATATTAAAAATTTAATTCTTGAGGAAATAATTTTATAAAAATTATTTTTATACTTAAAACCCTATAATATGATCATCCTAGATCAAAAATCTACAATAGTCTTTTATTTAAATTATTTACCGAATTTATCTCACTTATTAACAATTTAATTAATTAATAATTAAACAATTACATATCCCCAAATCAGGAACCCTAGAAATACATGTATCCTATAATTATTTCCCTTACACATTATCAAATTCTTTAGGTTAATCCTTTGGGATAATCTCAATTCAAATCACGTTGTTCGGTAGAGTTCAAGTTATTTATGCGAACTGTGAGTATTTCCTATCCCCTTTTTGCTTTTATTCACTTTTGGGGTGTCACATGTACACTTATACAAATTACAAATACAAGTTCATATTTTTACAATACAATTCTAGTACTATGTGCATTTGCTTACAAACGTGCTTTATGCTTAGACATTACATGTAGAATACATTTGTACTTAGTGAAATCATTAACATTGTACAAGCCGACCTTAACATTGGATAGCGCTATTGGATTGACAACCCGCCTAGGTTGATTCTCCCCCTTTTTCATCGGAGAATCCGTGGTCATTGTTAAGCTTTTTATCCATTTATTGGATAAGTACACCGCCGTTCATTTAGTACATTATACAGTCACGGGTTGATTTCGCTCATTTGTATGATACATAGTTTACATATTTGCACTGTAGCATGCACTTGAATTGTATACTTTTTTCAACTTACTATATGTATTAAAACTAGGAATGCTCACCAACATTTCTTATGTTGACCAAACCTATTTTGTACATGTTTCAGGTGCAGTTTGATCTAGTACTATAGCATGGGACTTTTAGTGCTTGATTTTAATAAGTTATTTCAATATTTATGTTTCATTCAGACATTGTATTTTTTTTTTTTTTGTTTCCATGTAAGACAATTTGGATTATTCAATAATATATTTACATTTTAGTACCATGTGCTTATGAACAATCGTCATTACGTGACACCTCGATGATTCCGCCATCGGTTGGGGTGTTACAGATTGGTATCAGAGCCATGGTTATAGGGAATTAGGTTATTAGATGAAATGGCCTAGACTATAACCGAACTTCAACTTTCATGCATAGTATTGCCTAAATTACTATTCCCTTCATTTCTCTCTACTTTCCTCCCTCTATCTTTCCTTTCTTCTCCATTTCTCTTCATCTTTCATCATGGTGCATAGAGATGGTGTCCTACAAGGAGTGGAAAGACTACATCATCATGGAGCGGGAGCAGTACCTTTCATGAAGACACTCTTAGGCATAATGCCTACTCTTATTTTGTTCCTTCAAAGTTGTTGAGCTTTAATGAGTGTGATAGGAACACGTGCAATCTGGAAGGGTGGATACCTGTACACTGGGTTTTCTGGCATAGGCAAGCATAGCGCATAAATCCAATGACGGACCTGTTATGCTTACCTGGGGATTCCTGGAGTGAGTGTCCACTTATAGGCTAAAGCATGTCTTCTTTGATCACCATTGGGTTCAATTCCTTTGAAAAGTCAACGTTCTTGTTGGGCTTTACAGCTAGACAAGGGCAATCCAAGCATTTAATGCAAATTTTTCAAAAATACACTCTTGTTTCATATACAATATCTCATGATTTTCATATATTGCTTACAAGTTCATATTTTCATAATCATTTGTACAATTATACACTTACAATTTCATGATTATTCAATTGCTGCCTTGTAGATGTCTGCTCGTCGCATGCTCCGTGATGCTAGCCAACGCACTGTTCATGCTTTTGGACAACGTTCTGATCGTCGCCTCGCATCTCTAGTCGCTGAGCAAATTGCTGCAGTGATCCCAAATCTTGTCAGTGGGTTAACCCAGAATAGTAACAGTACCAACACAGAGGGTGCGACTCAATTTCCGTGCACTTTCAAACACTTTAACTCATGCAACCCCACAAAATTCACTGGTGAGGAGGGTGCTACTGGCCTCCTCCAATGGTTTGAAAGTATGGAGAGCACCTTTGTGAACAGCGAGTGTCCTGATGAACTCCGCGTTCGCTATGCTACCAGTGTCCTTCAAAAGGGGGCGCTTGTAACACCCCAACCGATGGCGGAAACATCGGGGTGCCACGTATTGATGATTGTTTTCAGTAGCACATGGTATAATATAAATTTTTAATAATTTATTCAAACATAATATCCAAAATGTGAAATGATGTCTAAGAATTCAAATACATAATATCAAATACAACTTCAATAACTTCAAATAAACTTCAAGTAAAATCCTCATGCTAACTCAAGCCTCAGCTTCATTGTTACCTGAAACATGTTAATTTTGAAAGTATTTTGGGTCAACAAAAGTTGGTGAGAATTACATAGGTTTTTGATAATAAAATGAATAAAATGTTGTGCAATTCATGTGTCATGTTAATCTAGCCCATATGTGAGAACATACTAGAAATAAATCGAGTGCATAATCAACCCTGTTGACTGTTATAAGATGATACATACCATACACTTATGGTCCAATTGAATATGTTATGCGATAACAAACACCCACGTAACCTTTGTAGGAGGCACGTATCCGGGTGGGATTGTCAGTCCAATAGATCTATTAATGTATACCGTCGGCTGATCAATGTTAATGATTATGCTAGAATGGTGCTTACTCTAATCATGCTCAAGACATAATGCAACATAGAAAACACATAGACACATTGATGATTGAATTGCAATGATAATGTTATAACATGTTTCACCCCAAAAATGGTGATAAATAAAAGGGGCTATGTAAAACTCACCTTAGCAAATGTTAAACTTGTTGAAAAGATGTAATAATTGTGTTGCCCAAAATGATTCCAAATATCACCCTATAATGAGGTAATATAATAAGTCTAAGTCTAATTAACTTATATGTGTATCCTAGGGTTTCGATTTGGGGATAATCAATTGATGAAATTAAATTAAAATGTTAATTAATAAAGGAAAATTTGATAATTAATAAAAGAAAGTCTTTTAATAAAATTTGAATTTTGAATGTACACATTAAAGTGTTTGAAGCATAAAAATAATTTTTATAAAATTATTTAATTTAAAATAGATTTTTAGATCTATTTATTACAAATAGTCAATATTTAACTTTAATATTCAAAAATACTAAAATTAAAGAATTTCTATTTTAAAAATCATATTTCTGTTCTAAATGATTAAAAATAATTTGTATAAAATTTTGGTGCAAAATGATGAAAATTGGATTTATTATGATTTAATTATGATTAAATCTAACAAAAATTGATTAAAAATATAAAATAAATGATTTTACTGAATTAAAAATTATTTCAGTAAAGTTTAACTTTATAAAAAGTCAGGATAAATTTTGGAGAATTTAATAAAATTGTTTTGATATATAAATGGATTTTTATAAATATAATAGTATAAAAATGATTTAATTATTATAAATATTAAATAAATGAATTTCTGAAAAATAAAATTGTAAATAAAACTTTTATCTCAGATTAAACAATTATAATTTTTTTAGAATTTATAAAATAGTTTTGATATTTTAAAATGAATTTAAAAGATTAAAAGGTTTAATATATATATATAAAATAGTTTTGTTTAAAAAAATAAAAGAAGCAAAAAGGGCTGTAGCCGGGACTCGAACCCGGTTCCCTTCTGTATCAAACCCAGGTCACAACCACTTGGCCTAGGCCGGTGGTTGTGATATTTTCTGTTTAAAATTAATTAAATACACGTGCCTGTTTCAGTTTATCCCCAATTAGACACGAATGAACCCTAGAATTTGCAATTGGGCAAATCACACATCAATAGCCTGATTAACCATAGGGCTATTGATGTGTGATGGCCGATGAATAAAACCCACACAAATAATCAAACTCACAGTGATGAATTGAGTATAATAGTCGGGTCAAAGCAAAAGTCAAACGACGAACACGATAATAATAATTAGAGTGTTTCAGAGAGAATTGGAGGTTGAGAGAGAGTTGTGAGCGAGTATACAAGGTTCGCAGAGGGTCTATTTATATTGTGGATCAAAGGGTTGAGTTAATTGGAAAGTTTTGACCTCGATTAATATCATACGCGTATAATTGAACAATTGGTCAACGATTAGCTGTAATTGACGTGTAATCGAGTTGTATAGGGCCGGTAATCACAAAAATTTACCAATTGTGGATCAATTACGAGTTAATGCACGAGCTTGGATCATACGCGAACCCACAGTTGACTTTCCTTGTCAACTGTGAAGGTTTAAAGTGTGTATAAATGTAATAGGTGTCCGGGTTTATTCCATGAAGTTGGTTCAGCCCAGATGGTTGAGTGTTTGTGTTGCTAGAGCTTTGGCGCGGGTTCGAACCCCGGCCAAAGCATATTTATTTTTTTTGATATAATTTCAATATAACACACATATATAATATTATATATATAGTATTAGGGTTTTAATAACGCGACAAAAATAATAAATGCGAATATAAGATGAAACTTGACGTTTTATTAATGATGAACGAGTAACGTACAAGTTTTAAATACGAAATGTTACAGTCTCCCCTACTTTTAGGAACTTCGTCCCGAAGTTGGAGTTGGAGAGTCTGGTGGGAAAAGATGTGGATACTTCGACTTCATCTGGTCTTTACGTTCCCAAGTGAACTCTGGGCCTCGTTTAGATTCCCAACGAACCTTAACGATTGGAATACGACTGCGCTTGAGTTTCTTGACTCCAGTGTCAACAATCTCGACGGGTTTCTCGATAATGTGCATGCTTTCATCGATTTGCACATCCTCAAGAGGAACATGAAGGTTCTCATCTGCTAAGCATTTCTTGAGATTCGAAACATGGAAGGTCGGATGAACATTGCTTAGCTCAGGTGGAAGATCAAGCTTGTAAGCCACTTTTCCAACTCTGTCAAGAATTTTGAAGGGGCCTACGTAACGAGGAGCTAGTTTTCCCTTTCTACCGAAACGAATAACTCCCTTCCAAGGGGATACCTTAAGTAGCACAAGGTCCCCAACTTGAAATTCCAAGGGTTTACGACGTTTATCAGCATAACTCTTTTGGCGACTCCTAGCCTTGAGAAGATTATCCTGAATAAGCTGAATTTTGTCTGTGGTTTCCTGGATTAGTTCGGGTCCCGTAATACGAGCTTCACCAATCTCAGTCCAACAGACAGGTGAACGACATTTCCGACCATAGAGTGCTTCAAAAGGAGCCATGTTAATGCTGGCGTGATAACTGTTGTTGTATGAAAACTCAACCAAAGGAAGATGAGAATCCCATGCGCCACCAAAATCGATGACACATGCCCTGAGCATGTCCTCAAGTGTCTGGATGGTTCGTTCAGTCTGACCATCCGTTTGAGGGTGATAAGCAGTGCTCAGGTTCAACTTGGTACCCAAAGCATCTTGTAGAGATCCCCAAAAGTGAGAGGTGAAACGACCATCGCGATCAGAAATAATGTCCAAAGGTATACCGTGACGACATACGATTTCACTTACGTACATCTTTGCCAACCTTTCCACAGAATACTTCTCACGAATAGGTAGAAAGTGAGCTGACTTGGTCAAACGATCGACAATTACCCAAATACTGTCAAAACCTTTGGGTGTGCGAGGGAGTTTGGTGATGAAATCCATAGCTATGCTCTCCCATTTCCAGACAGGAATCTCTGGTTGTTCAAGCATACCAGATGGTCGTTGATGTTCAGCCTTAACCTTGGAACAAGTGAGGCATTTTGCAACGAAAAGAGCAATGTCTTTCTTCATACCAGGCCACCAATAAGAATAACGAAGATCTTGGTACATCTTGTCAGCTCCAGGATGAATAGAATAACGAGACTTATGAGCCTCGTTCATGAGAAAAGTATGAAGATCATCACGGTCGGGAATCCACAGTCGGTTAAGGAAATAAAGGAGACCATCGGGTTTGGTTTCAAGTTGAGTCTCAGCACCACAAGACATTTCATCGTACATGTTACCTTGGGTGACTGATGTGTGTTGAGCCTGGAGAATGCGATCTTGAAGATCAGTACGAACTCTCGCACATTGGAGTTTGATACGCTCTTTACGACTAAGTGCGTCAGCCACAACATTCGCCTTGCCAGGATGGTAGCGAATTTCGCAATCATAGTCGTTAAGTAATTCGACCCAACGTCGTTGCCTCATGTTAAGATTCTTTTGATCGAAGACATGTTGGAGACTTTTGTGGTCCGTGAACACCACACATTTGGTCCCATAAAGATAATGTCTCCAAATCTTGAGTGCAAAGACGACAGCGCCCAATTCAAGATCATGGGTGGTATAATTTTTCTCGTGAGTCTTGAGTTGTCGAGACGCATAAGCAATAACCTTTCCTCGTTGCATGAGAGCACAACCAAGACCCTGGTTCGATGCATCACAGTAGACCACGAAATCATCATTACCATCAGGTAGAGACAAGATAGGAGCTTCACAGAGTTTCAGCTTAAGAGTTTCAAATGCTTCCTCTTGCTTAGGTCCCCACTCATAAGGTTTACCCTTGTGAGTTAAGGTAGTGAGAGGAACAGCGATCTTGGAGAAATTGGCGATGAATCGACGATAATAACCAGCCAAACCAAGAAAAGAACGGACTTCCGTTGGAGTGGTAGGAACACTCCAATTCTTCACAGCTTCGATCTTTGCAGGATCAACATGAATTCCGTTCATATCAATGACATGTCCCAAAAATTGAACTTCCTTAAGCCAAAATTCACATTTCGAGAACTTGGCGTACAGTTGTTCTTTCTTTAGGAGACTCAAGATAGAGTGAAGATGTTGCTCGTGATCGGATTTTGATTTAGAGTAAATCAAAATATCATCGATGAAAACGATCACGAATTTGTCGAGATAGGGTCTACAAACCCGATTCATCAAATCCATAAATACTGCGGGAGCATTGGTCAACCCAAAAGGCATAACCATGAATTCATAGTGACCGTAGCGAGTGCGAAAAGCTGTCTTGGGAATATCTTCATCGTGGACTCTAAGCTGATGATAACCAGAACGGAGATCAATCTTCGAGAAGTGGGTTGCTCCTTGGAGTTGATCGAAGAGATCGTCAATCCTAGGAAGCGGATAACGATTCTTGATGGTGAGTTTGTTGAGTTCACGGTAGTCAATACACATCCGAAGAGAACCATCCTTCTTTTTAACGAATAAGACAGGGGCTCCCCATGGAGAAGAACTAGGGCGAATGAACCCTTTATCAGAAAGTTCCTGTAATTGACTAGCAAGTTCTTGCATCTCAGAGGGTGCAAGACGATAAGGAGCTTTAGCGATAGGATTAGCACCAGGAACAAGATCAATACGAAACTCCACTTGTCGAGCAGGAGGCAAACCAGGTAAATCCTCTGGAAAGACTTCAGGATAGTCTCGAATAATAGGAATGTCTTGGATACTTTTGCCTTTGTCCTTCTTCTCTATCACGTTAGCTAAGAAGGCTGTATACCCCTTTCGTAAGTACTTTTGGGCAGTAGTACAAGACATAAGCTTAAGCTCACCACAGGGTTTCTCACCATAGATCTTCAAAATCTCACCAGATTCGAGAGGAATGCGTATGACTTTCTCGAAGCATAGAATTTCGGCACGATGAGTTGACAACCAGTCCATGCCTACTATAACATCAAAACTACCAAGATGCATGGGGATGAGATCGATAGGGAAGGTATGATCATCGAGATTCAACAAGCAGTTACGAATAATAGAGTCGATCGAAATAGACTTCCCGTTAGCTACCTCTACCACGAAAGGTTCTTCTAGATTAGTGTGGGGTAAGTTAAGTAAAGGTTCAAACTTCAGTGACACAAATGATTTATCAGCTCCTGAATCAAATAATATGGATGCATAGTGGTTATTAATGAGAAACGTACCATTCACCACTTCGTTGTTGTCACGAGCCTGGTTAGCGTTGAGATTGTAGGCGCGACCTCGAGCACCTTGGTTCTGGTTGCGGTTCTGGTTTTGGTTTTGGTTCTGATTTTGGTTTTGGTTACGGTTACGATTAGGGCAGTTGTTGATGTAGTGATTAGGGTTGCCACACTCGTAGCATTGACCACGAGTAGGCCTGTTGTTTTGTTGGTTGGGAGCTGGGTTGTTGTTGTCTTGGGTAGCAGGAGATCGACAGACGTTCACCAGGTGACCATATCTTTGACACTTAGTACAAAAACGACATGGCACCTGCGTTGGATGATGGTACTTGCAAGTGTTGCACAAAGGGTGAGATCCGGTGTATGGTTTCTTGGCTGGGTTTTGGGCAGCAGGTGGAGTAGCAGCAACCATATAGTTTCTAGCCTTGCGCTTTTTGTTGCTTGAGGTCTCAGGCTTGACTTCAATTGCAGGCTGTGGAGTGTCTTTGGCAACAGTCTTCTTAGTACCCTTGCGAACGAGAGTGCCGTTCTTCACGTGATTATCAGTAAGAGTGGCCGCTAGATGTTTGGCCTCTTCCAGAGTTGCAGGATTTCTACCCCAAACGGTGTCCTGGATTTGCATGGGCAGACCACCGATGTACTTCTCGATGGCTACCGGCAGAGGAGTAACTTTGTGAGGCAACAATAAGCTAAGCTCATGAAAGCGGGTGTTGTAGGCAAGGTTTTCCCCACTATCTTGAGCTAAGGTGTGGAACTCATCCTCAAGCTTTTTAACTTCATTGCGAGGACAGAACTCCTCTTTCATGATCTCTTTGACTTGGTCCCATGTCATAGCAAGAGCAACCTCGGCCCCACGAGTACGCTTTTCTTCATTCCACCATGTGAGTGCTCGTTTATGGAGAACACTCATGGCGTAACGAACCTTGAAGTTGTTGGGGCATTCACTGTTGATGAAGGTATTCTCAATACCCTCAAACCATTGGAGAAGTCCAGTAGCTCCTTCTTCACCGCTGAACTTTGGAGGGTTACAAGAGTTGAAATGCTTAAGGGTGCAAGCTTGGGGTCCATTACCATTGCCATTGCCATTCCCGTTCCCGTTGTTGTGACCATTCCCGTTGCCGTTCAATTGGATGACCTGAGCGAGTAAATTGGGAACCAGAGTTGCGATTTGCTGCGCCATTTGTTGAGAAATGATCGCAGCCAGTTGAGCATCGACCCCATTGTTGTTGTGGTTAGGAACTTGGTCATGGTTGTGGTTATGGTTATCACCACCTTCTTCGTGGTTCTCACCATTGTTGTTGCGAGTGCTGCGACGAGGAGGCATGATCTGTAATAGACACAATGAAATGAATGAGAGTTTATATAAGGAATGTAATCATTTATTCATTAATTAAAACGAATAAACGAAAACGTTGACTTATCAAAGGTTCTAAATTCTAATAACATATGAAGACATGCTTTAGCCTATAAGTGAACACTCATCCCGAGAATTCCCAAGTAGGCATCCGGGTCCCTCGTCTGATTGGGATATATGCGCAATGCCAGCCTAGACAGAAGACTCAGAATACAGGCGTTCACCCTTCCAGATTGCACGTGTTCGTTATTAAAATCTAGAACTTCGACGAGATCTCAAGGGGGTTCAGGTTAAACCTGAGGATTTTGTCCTATAAATCTAATGGTGGATCAGGATTGCAGCAGACAGATAAGTTTAGGGTTATAAGGCATAGGATAAGGGTAGGATTTAGGGAAGCAATTAGGGTTACAAGTAGGAGAAGCAAGTACTGTTTTAGTCCCTAAGGTTATAGTCTAGATTATTTCTAATAACCTAATTCCCTATAACCAAGGCTCTGATACCAATCTGTAACACCCCAACCGATGGCGGAAACATCGGGGTGCCACGTATTGATGATTGTTTTCAGTAGCACATGGTATAATATAAATTTTTAATAATTTATTCAAACATAATATCCAAAATGTGAAATGATGTCTAAGAATTCAAATACATAATATCAAATAACAAATTCAATAACTTCAAATAAACTTCAAGTAAAATCCTCATGCTAACTCAAGCCTCAGCTTCATTGTTACCTGAAACATGTTAATTTTGAAAGTATTTTGGGTCAACAAAAGTTGGTGAGAATTACATAGGTTTTTGATAATAAAATGAATAAAATGTTGTGCAATTCATGTGTCATGTTAATCTAGCCCATATGTGAGAACATACTAGAAATAAATCGAGTGCATAATCAACCCTGTTGACTGTTATAAGATGATACATACCATACACTTATGGTCCAATTGAATATGTTATGCGATAACAAACACCCACGTAACCTTTGTAGGAGGCACGTATCCGGGTGGGATTGTCAGTCCAATAGATCTATTAATGTATACCGTCGGCTGATCAATGTTAATGATTATGCTAGAATGGTGCTTACTCTAATCATGCTCAAGACATAATGCAACATAGAAAACACATAGACACATTGATGATTGAATTGCAATGATAATGTTATAACATGTTTCACCCCAAAAATGGTGATAAATAAAAGGGGCTATGTAAAACTCACCTTAGCAAATGTTAAACTTGTTGAAAAGATGTAATAATTGTGTTGCCCAAAATGATTCCAAATATCACCCTATAATGAGGTAATATAATAAGTCTAAGTCTAATTAACTTATATGTGTATCCTAGGGTTTCGATTTGGGGATAATCAATTGATGAAATTAAATTAAAATGTTAATTAATAAAGGAAAATTTGATAATTAATAAAAGAAAGTCTTTTAATAAAATTTGAATTTTGAATGTACACATTAAAGTGTTTGAAGCATAAAAATAATTTTTATAAAATTATTTAATTTAAAATAGATTTTTAGATCTATTTATTACAAATAGTCAATATTTAACTTTAATATTCAAAAATACTAAAATTAAAGAATTTCTATTTTAAAAATCATATTTCTGTTCTAAATGATTAAAAATAATTTGTATAAAATTTTGGTGCAAAATGATGAAAATTGGATTTATTATGATTTAATTATGATTAAATCTAACAAAAATTGATTAAAAATATAAAATAAATGATTTTACTGAATTAAAAATTATTTCAGTAAAGTTTAACTTTATAAAAAGTCAGGATAAATTTTGGAGAATTTAATAAAATTGTTTTGATATATAAATGGATTTTTATAAATATAATAGTATAAAAATGATTTAATTATTATAAATATTAAATAAATGAATTTCTGAAAAATAAAAATTGTAAATAAAACTTTTATCTCAGATTAAACAATTATAAGTTTTTTAGAATTTATAAAATAGTTTTGATATTTTAAAATGAATTTAAAAGATTAAAAGGTTTAATATATATATATAAAATAGTTTTGTTTAAAAAAATAAAAGAAGCAAAAAGGGCTGTAGCCGGGACTCGAACCCGGTTCCCTTCTGTATCAAACCCAGGTCACAACCACTTGGCCTAGGCCGGTGGTTGTGATATTTTCTGTTTAAAATTAATTAAATACACGTGCCTGTTTCAGTTTATCCCCAATTAGACACGAATGAACCCTAGAATTTGCAATTGGGCAAATCACACATCAATAGCCTGATTAACCATAGGGCTATTGATGTGTGATGGCCGATGAATAAAACCCACACAAATAATCAAACTCACAGTGATGAATTGAGTATAATAGTCGGGTCAAAGCAAAAGTCAAACGACGAACACGATAATAATAATTAGAGTGTTTCAGAGAGAATTGGAGGTTGAGAGAGAGTTGTGAGCGAGTATACAAGGTTCGCAGAGGGTCTATTTATATTGTGGATCAAAGGGTTGAGTTAATTGGAAAGTTTTGACCTCGATTAATATCATACGCGTATAATTGAACAATTGGTCAACGATTAGCTGTAATTGACGTGTAATCGAGTTGTATAGGGCCGGTAATCACAAAAATTTACCAATTGTGGATCAATTACGAGTTAATGCACGAGCTTGGATCATACGCGAACCCACAGTTGACTTTCCTTGTCAACTGTGAAGGTTTAAAGTGTGTATAAATGTAATAGGTGTCCGGGTTTATTCCATGAAGTTGGTTCAGCCCAGATGGTTGAGTGTTTGTGTTGCTAGAGCTTTGGCGCGGGTTCGAACCCCGGCCAAAGCATATTTATTTTTTTTGATATAATTTCAATATAACACACATATATAATATTATATATATAGTATTAGGGTTTTAATAACGCGACAAAAATAATAAATGCGAATATAAGATGAAACTTGACGTTTTATTAATGATGAACGAGTAACGTACAAGTTTTAAATACGAAATGTTACAGTCTCCCCTACTTTTAGGAACTTCGTCCCGAAGTTGGAGTTGGAGAGTCTGGTGGGAAAAGATGTGGATACTTCGACTTCATCTGGTCTTTACGTTCCCAAGTGAACTCTGGGCCTCGTTTAGATTCCCAACGAACCTTAACGATTGGAATACGACTGCGCTTGAGTTTCTTGACTCCAGTGTCAACAATCTCGACGGGTTCTCGATAATGTGCATGCTTTCATCGATTTGCACATCCTCAAGAGGAACATGAAGGTTCTCATCTGCTAAGCATTTCTTGAGATTCGAAACATGGAAGGTCGGATGAACATTGCTTAGCTCAGGTGGAAGATCAAGCTTGTAAGCCACTTTTCCAACTCTGTCAAGAATTTTGAAGGGGCCTACGTAACGAGGAGCTAGTTTTCCCTTTCTACCGAAACGAATAACTCCCTTCCAAGGGGATACCTTAAGTAGCACAAGGTCCCCAACTTGAAATTCCAAGGGTTTACGACGTTTATCAGCATAACTCTTTTGGCGACTCCTAGCCTTGAGAAGATTATCCTGAATAAGCTGAATTTTGTCTGTGGTTTCCTGGATTAGTTCGGGTCCCGTAATACGAGCTTCACCAATCTCAGTCCAACAGACAGGTGAACGACATTTCCGACCATAGAGTGCTTCAAAAGGAGCCATGTTAATGCTGGCGTGATAACTGTTGTTGTATGAAAACTCAACCAAAGGAAGATGAGAATCCCATGCGCCACCAAAATCGATGACACATGCCCTGAGCATGTCCTCAAGTGTCTGGATGGTTCGTTCAGTCTGACCATCCGTTTGAGGGTGATAAGCAGTGCTCAGGTTCAACTTGGTACCCAAAGCATCTTGTAGAGATCCCCAAAAGTGAGAGGTGAAACGACCATCGCGATCAGAAATAATGTCCAAAGGTATACCGTGACGACATACGATTTCACTTACGTACATCTTTGCCAACCTTTCCACAGAATACTTCTCACGAATAGGTAGAAAGTGAGCTGACTTGGTCAAACGATCGACAATTACCCAAATACTGTCAAAACCTTTGGGTGTGCGAGGGAGTTTGGTGATGAAATCCATAGCTATGCTCTCCCATTTCCAGACAGGAATCTCTGGTTGTTCAAGCATACCAGATGGTCGTTGATGTTCAGCCTTAACCTTGGAACAAGTGAGGCATTTTGCAACGAAAAGAGCAATGTCTTTCTTCATACCAGGCCACCAATAAGAATAACGAAGATCTTGGTACATCTTGTCAAACTCACAGTGATGAATTGAGTATAAAAGAAGCAAAAAGGGCTGTAGCCGGGACTCGAACCCGGTTCCCTTCTGTATCAAACCCAGGTCACAACCACTTGGCCTAGGCCGGTGGTTGTGATATTTTCTGTTTAAAATTAATTAAATACACGTGCCTGTTTCAGTTTATCCCCAATTAGACACGAATGAACCCTAGAATTTGCAATTGGGCAAATCACACATCAATAGCCTGATTAACCATAGGGCTATTGATGTGTGATGGCCGATGAATAAAACCCACACAAATAATCAAACTCACAGTGATGAATTGAGTATAATAGTCGGGTCAAAGCAAAAGTCAAACGACGAACACGATAATAATAATTAGAGTGTTTCAGAGAGAATTGGAGGTTGAGAGAGAGTTGTGAGCGAGTATACAAGGTTCGCAGAGGGTCTATTTATATTGTGGATCAAAGGGTTGAGTTAATTGGAAAGTTTTGACCTCGATTAATATCATACGCGTATAATTGAACAATTGGTCAACGATTAGCTGTAATTGACGTGTAATCGAGTTGTATAGGGCCGGTAATCACAAAAATTTACCAATTGTGGATCAATTACGAGTTAATGCACGAGCTTGGATCATACGCGAACCCACAGTTGACTTTCCTTGTCAACTGTGAAGGTTTAAAGTGTGTATAAATGTAATAGGTGTCCGGGTTTATTCCAAGAAGTTGGTTCAGCCCAGATGGTTGAGTGTTTGTGTTGCTAGAGCTTTGGCGCGGGTTCGAACCCCGGCCAAAGCATATTTATTTTTTTTGATATAATTTCAATATAACACACATATATAATATTATATATATAGTATTAGGGTTTTAATAACGCGACAAAAATAATAAATGCGAATATAAGATGAAACTTGACGTTTTATTAATGATGAACGAGTAACGTACAAGTTTTAAATACGAAATGTTACAGCGCTAACCTGGTGGAATGGTGAAAAGCGCAATCGGGGCGCTGATGTTGCTTTATCCTTGTCTTGGGCTGAGGTTAAGGAACTCATGATCGCCAAATTCTGCCCTAGGAACGAAATCAGGAAACTGGAGGAAGAGTTCCATGGGTTGAAACAAGACAGTGGTGAAAATATTGCGTACAATACTCGATATCATGAACTCAGCATATTGGTTCCACACATGGTTACCCGGTCTCTCGAGCAATCGAAAAATATATCAAGGGATTACCTGACCTGATTCAAGATGTAGTCACTGGAAGCAAACCCACTACGGTGGAAGAAGCCATCCAGCTTGTAGCCTCCTTGACTGACAAGCACGGGAAAAAAGGAAATCTGGTTAGGAAAGGAACTAAGAAACCAGCTGAGAAGACCCCCACCCCTACTACTGAATCATCAAGAGTCGCTGTAGACAATACCGGTTCCAACTCTAGGAAGCGGAAGTTCAGAAGTAAAAACTATGCCGTTGTAGCCCCAGTAACCCAGGCTCCAATGGTCCAGGCTCCTCCTGCCAAGAAAGTTTATGGGGGAAACTTACCCAAATGTGCTACCTGTCAGTACCATCACCCCTCAAACTTTCCTTGTCGTCACTGTACCACCTGTGGTAGGTATGGTCATGTAGCTACCACATGTCGTTCAGTGTTTAGACCTCAACCAACCAACTCTCAACCAGCCAACCCTCAACCAGCTCGCCAAAACCCACAACCCATAACATATGGTCGAGCCTGTTTCAATTGTGGTGATCCAAACCACCTCAGAAATCAGTGTCCAGCTCTTGTCCCAGCAAACCGTACAACAAACCCAGTGGCTCGAGGTAGGGCTTTCAACATCAATGCAACAGAAGCCCAGGAAACAAATGATGTGGTGAATGGTACGTTTTTACTTGATGGTCATTATGCTTCGATTTTATTTGATACTGGTGCGGATAAAAGTTTTGTGTCATTAGCATTCGAACCTTTACTATCTCACACTCGCTTTAGACTAGGAGCGCCTTTCACTGTCGAGGTCGCGGATGGAAACCCCATCTCAATCGATTCCATCATTCAGGGTTGTACTCTTAGTCTTAACGAACATGATTTCTCCATTGATCTCATACCCATGAAATTCGGTAGTTTTTATGTCATCGTGGGTGTGGGTATGGATTGGCTTTCTAAACACCATGCTGAAGTTGTCTGCTTTGAAAATTTTATTCGGTTTCCTCTCACATCGGGTGACTTTTTACGGGTTTATGGTGAAAAACCGTCCAGTGGTCTTAAACTCATGTCCTGCACTCAAGCACAAAAATACCTACGTAAGAAATACGTGGCCTTCTTGGCCCATGTCATGGAAAAGAAAGATAAAGACAAGAGTATCCAAGATGTTCCTGTTGTTCGTGAATTTCCAGAAGTCTTTCCTGATGACTTACCTGGACTCCCACCGGTGCGTCCTGTTGAATTTCGAATTGACCTTGTACCTGGTGCCACACCCGTTGCAAAATCTCCATACCGCCTTGCACCTTCTGAGATGCAAGAACTTGCGAGTCAACTTCAAGAGTTGGCAGACAAGGGTTTCATTCGTCCCAGTTCATCACCTTTGGGAGCTCCAGTCTTATTTGTAAAGAAGAAGGATGGATCTTTCCGAATGTGTATTGATTATCGGGAGCTTAACAAACTCACCATTAAAAACCGCTATCCATTACCCCGCATTGATGATCTTTTTGATCAACTTCAAGGTTCGACTTGCTTCTCAAAGATCGATCTTCGTTCTGGATATCACCAACTTCGAGTTCATGAAGACGATATTCCAAAGACAGCTTTTCGTACACGCTATGGTCATTACGAGTTCATGGTTATGCCTTTTGGACTAACGAATGCACCCGCTGTCTTCATGGATCTCATGAATCGCGTGTGCAAACCCTTCTTGGATAAATTCGTAATCGTTTTCATTGATGATATTCTCATTTACTCCAAAACCAAATCAGCTCACGAACAACACCTTAGACAAATTTTGAGTCTTTTGAAGAATGAACAACTGTATGCCAAATTTTCCAAGTGTGAATTTTGGCTTAAGGAGGTTCAATTTTTGGGACACATTATCAGTGATAAGGGAATACACGTGGATCCAGCTAAGATTGAGGCTGTTAAAAATTGGATTACACCCAAGTCTCACACGGAAGTTCGTTCTTTCCTTGGATTAGCGGGTTATTATCGTCGTTTCATTCTCAACTTCTCCAAGATTGCCTTACCTCTCACTTCCTTAACCCATAAAGATAAACCATATGTATGGGGACCCAGTCAAGAAGAAGCATTCCAAACATTGAAGCAGAAACTGTGTGATGCTCCAATCCTCACTTTACCTGACGGCAATGAGGATTTCGTGGTTTATTGCGATGCCTCTAACCAAGGTCTTGGTTGTGTTCTCATGCAACGAGGCAAGGTTATAGCATATGCATCGCGACAATTGAAAACCCATGAGAAAAATTATACTACCCATGATCTTGAACTCGGAGCGGTCGTTTTCGCACTTAAGATTTGGAGGCACTATTTATATGGTACAAAATGTGTGATTTTCACCGACCACAAGAGTCTTCAACACATTTTCAACCAGAAAGATCTGAATATACGTCAACGACGATGGGTTGAGTTGTTAAACGACTACGACTGCGAGATTCGCTACCATCCTGGCAAGGCGAATGTTGTAGCCGATGCCCTCAGTCGTAAAGATCATGCCCAGCTTTATTGTACCCAGGTCCAGTCTGATATCAAACTCCGCATTATTGAAGCCCAACATGTCTCTGTTACTGAAGGCAACATGTACGATGAAATGTCGTGCGGAGCCGAAAATCAGTTGGAAACCAAACATGGTTTACTTTACTTCATGAACCGTCTTTTGATTCCCGATCGTGACAACCTGCGTACCTTCCTCATGGACGAGTCTCATAAGTCTCGTTACTCCATTCACCCTGGTGCTGATAAGATGTATCAGGATCTGCGTACCTTGTATTGGTGGCCCGGTATGAAAAAGGACATAGCTCTTTATGTGGCTAAATGCCTTACTTGCTCCAAAGTCAAAGCTGAGCACCAACGTCCATCTGGTTTACTTGTGCAACCGGAAATTCCAGTATGGAAGTGGGAGAACATTGCTATGGACTTCATTACGAAACTTCCACGCACCACTCGTGGGCATGACAGTATCTGGGTCATCGTCGATCGATTGACCAAATCTGCTCACTTTCTACCCATTCATGAGACCTACACAGCTGAGAAACTGGCTAAAATCTACATCAATGAGATTGTCAGTCGTCATGGTATTCCTCTGGACATTATTTCCGATCGTGATAGTTGGTTTACTTCTCGCTTTTGGCAAACATTTCAATCCGCACTTGGTACTCAACTAAATCTTAGCACGGCTTATCACCCACAAACGGATGGTCAAACCGAACGAACCATCCAAACATTGGAGGATATGCTTAGAGCGTGCATCATCGACTTTGGTGGCAATTGGGACACGCACTTACCTTTGGTTGAGTTCTCGTATAATAACAGCTACCATTCCAGTATTAACATGACACCATTTGAGGCACTTTATGGTCGCAAATGTCGTTCCCCTGTTTGTTGGAGCGAGGTTGGCGAAACACAAATCACCGGCCCCGAGCTAATACAGGAAACGACAGACAAAATTCTTCGCATTCGTGAAAATTTGCAAGTTGCTCGAAGTAGACAGAAAAGTTATGCCAATCAAAGACGCAAGCCTCTAGAATTTCAAGTCTGAGACATGGTACTTCTCAAGGTTTCACCTTGGAAGGGTATATTTCGATTCGGAAAAAAAGGGAAACTTGCACCTCGGTTTGTAGGCCCTTTTAAGATCCTTGAGCGAATTGGGAAGGTAGCTTACAAGCTCGATTTACCACCAGAGCTCAGCAATGTCCATCCAACGTTTCACGTTTCTAATTTAAAGAAGTGTTTGGCTGAAGATAACCTCCATGTTCCTTTAGAGGATATCCAGATTGACGAGTCGATGCGCTTCATAGAAAAACCTGTGGAGATTATGGATCGAGATGTCAAGACACTTAAGCGAAGCCGAATTCCAATTGTCAAAGTTCGTTGGGAGTCCAAACGAGGCCCAGAGTTTACTTGGGAGCGTGAGGACCAAATGATGTCTAAGTATCCTCGTCTTTTTCCAGAGACTACCACTTGAAGGAATTTCGGGACAAAATTTCTAAAAGTAGGGGATGCTGTGACATCCGTCACTTTTCGTATTTATTTTAACATTTCTATGTACGTTGAAACTTCAATTAATATAACGTTGCATTTTATCATTTCTGTACGTTCAAAAAAAAATATTTTGTAACATATTCGGGTTTATATAATCATACTATATGCTTATAACAATATAAATATAGAAGAATAATTATCAAAAAATAAATGTTTGGGACGGGATTCGAACCCGCGTCCCAAACCGGCCAAACATCCCAAAGTCTTAACCAGCTGAGCTACGCATGTGTTGTGTAAACATCCTGCTCATTTAAAGTTTATACCTTCCTTACATACACACAGTTGACTTCCCAAAGTCAACTGCGAGTCTTTCTTCCTAAAATAACACTTCAATCCGCGTCTTTTGATCCTGATATGGTAAACAAGCTTGATTGACAGACCCTTACACGTATGATACACGCTAATCAGCATCAAAACATACCAAAAATTGGCGATTGACGCGTTTCTAATTAAACGGGGGTCAAACTTTCTAAATCATTCGATTCACGGGTGTTAGTATAAATTGATACCTCCTTCGTAAGCTCATAGCACCGAAAAATCTTTACCCACCATCAATTTCTGTTTTGAAACACGTATAAACCCCCTGCGATCGCGTTTTTACCTTCAAGCTTTATCGCATCAATCGAGCATTAATCCCCACTGTAAGCATCAATTGTTTGTTTTTAATTGTTAGTCGGCCCTTGATGATCATTAACCCTATGGTTAATCGACCTTTAAGTTCATTTTTAATCGTATTGAAAAACTAGGGTTCATCTTATATCGAATTGGGGATAATCCTACGTGCAGACAAGTGTTTAAAGTTTAAACAGATTGGATATTATCACCAACTAATCTGCAGATCAGTTGGTATGATTCCCTTGTGTTAATAAGCGGGCCGGCCACAGCCTTGAGTTCGAGCCCCGTATTCAACTTTTTATTTTCTAAAACAAATCTGGAATTAACCAGTAAACTCTTATAATTAACTAAATCAGGAATAAACTCGTTCTCAGGGTCTAGCCCAGTTGGTGGCTAGGCTTGTGATTAAGCATCGGACCGCCCAGAGACTCGGGTTCGAGTCTGGGCAAATGCAAACATTTTATTTCATTTTTTTTAAAAAAAAACTCTTTTATACTTATATTATCTTTAAAAATAGATTTTAAACACTAAACATGGCTTAAAAATTCTACAAAATTTATTTTAAGTTATTCTGAGGATAAAGTTTATTATCCAACTTTTAGTTTTTCAAAAATAATTTATTTAATATATATTATAAATATTACAAGTTTATTCATTTATAATTTTAAAATTCAATAAAAATATCTAAACGATTTTATAAAATCCCACAAAAATTATTCTAAACTTGTATAGAAATAAACATTTCAGAAATAATTTTTATTCCAGGAAATTCGTTCGTTTTATATTTTTAATCGATTTTTGTTATTTTAAAGTATAAATAAATCATAATAAATTCATTTTTCAATATTTTTATCCCAAAATTTTACATAAACTATTTCTGTTCATTTAGAACAGAAATATAAATTTTAAGTTGAAATTTCTTTAATTTTAATATTTTTAGATATTAAAATCATATCTTTGACAAATAAGAATAAATATATTAAAAATTTAATTCTTGAGGAAATAATTTTATAAAAATTATTTTTATACTTAAAACCCTATAATATGATCATCCTAGATCAAAAATCTACAATAGTCTTTTATTTAAATTATTTACCGAATTTATCTCACTTATTAACAATTTATTTAATTAATAATTAAACAATTACATATCCCCAAATCAGGAACCCTAGAAATACATGTATCCTATAATTATTTCCCTTACACATTATCAAATTCTTTAGGTTAATCCTTTGGGATAATCTCAATTCAAATCACGTTGTTCGGTAGAGTTCAAGTTATTTACGCGAACTGTGAGTATTTCCTATCCCCTTTTTGCTTTTATTCACTATTGGGGTGTTACATGTACACTTATACAAATTACAAATACAAGTTCACATTTTTACAATACAATTCTAGTACTATGTGCATTTGCTTACAAACGTGCTTTATGCTTAGACATTACATGTAGAATACATTTGTACTTAGTGAAATCATGAACATTGTACAAGCCGACCTTAACATTGGATAGCGCTATTAGATTGACAACCCGCCTAGGTTTATTCTCCCCTTTTTCATCGGAGAATCCGTGGTCATTGTTAAGCTTTTTATCCATTTATTGGATAAGTACACCGCCGTTCATTTAGTACATTATACAGTCACATGGTTGATTTCGCTCATTTGTATGATACATAGTTTACATATTTGCACTGTAGCATGCACTTGAATTGTATACTTTTTTCAACTTACTATATGTATTAAAACTAGGAATGCTCACCAACATTTCTTATGTTGACCAAACCTATTTTGTACATGTTTCAGGTGCAGTTTGATCTAGTACTATAGCATGGGACTTTTAGTGCTTGATTTTAATAAGTTATTTCAATATTTATGTTTCATTCAGACATTGTATTTTTTTTCCATGTAAGACAATTTGGATTATTCAATAATATATTTACATTTTAGTACCATGTGCTTATGAACAATCGTCATTACGTGACACCTCGATGATTCCGCCATCGGTTGGGGTGTTACACGTGGTGTCCCTCTACGTTGTAAACGTAGATGGGAGGTTCAAGAGTTTTGATATTTTAGTTGTTATGATTCTGATTTGGGATCAACCCAAAGTCAGAATGTTATTATTATTGATTAACTTAAGAAAAGATCAAACATAAGAGTGATCTTGAAGAGAGGAACTCTTGATCCCAAGTTACAACTAAGGACCATCCACGTAAGCCTGAAGAAGGCTGAGACCTGAGAGTAACAGAGCGTGATTCCACATGTGGTGGCTGTTGGAGCCAGCTTGGTTGTGGAATCAGCATGTTTGTAGATTGTTAAGAATGTATAGTAGCTGCCTGGAGGCTTGAAGGCTTCAGCCTGCTGCTGCTGAAAATATTATTAGAGAATAACTCTAGAGAGAGTTTTAGAGAGAGAGAGAGAGAGAGAGAGAGAGGTCTTGTGTTCAGACCAATCTGAGTTGTTTCACATAGTTTGCCTTCTATTTATAGAGTGGGATGGGTTAAAACCCTAATGGGCTTTCTTGTCGGGTTTGGGCTTGACCCAATATTATATTTAATGATTTTGGCTTCTTGGGCTATTGGGCTTGGCCCAATTGAGTACCTTACACCATCACACATCATTATTTTCGATCTTTGTTTTGGACATGGCACACCCTTATTTTATGTTGCTATTCATTTTTATGGTTTTTTTGTATCGATATGAGTCAGTTAAGGCGACACAATTTCACGTCTTAACGTGCTAAAATGTTACTGTCCGATTTAAATTTATTGATTTTCGGTCAATGTAACAAGCATGTCAATATCGTCTTTGGCATATATTTTCAGTAGTAAATCAAGTGTCAATGCTTTACCAAATCAAACCGATAAAAATACCACAGCTTAGTGTAGACATGTTTTAAACATTCACACAAAGTTAACTTGAAAATATAACGCCTATGGTTATAAAAACACTCCCCGGCCCACGAGGATCATTGTTTGTAACTTTTAAAAGTTAAAAGACCGAAATTGTAACATGGAAAACTACAGGGACGAGCTGAGTAAATAACTCGGGTATTTGTATCGCCTTTGGTATGGGGCTGATTCATAATCATAATCATAATCATAAATTTGTTAAGAGGCCATCGAGAGAGATATTATTTCAATTTCAGGTAAATTTCGAACCAATCATTACTATTACTTTACTTGGTCTAATTACATTATTATTTTGTTTGAAAAGAAGTTGATGAAATTCGTTTGTTTATGTTATTAACGCCTTGATGAACTAATCTAATTACTATCGAATGCTTAGAAAAGTTGATGTAATTGATTTGATCATAATGATCTGCACTTACTTACTGATCAATGAATTCTGACTCTAGAATTAATTACGATTCGGTTCTTAGCATTACTCATTCAAATGTTGTTTGGTTTTCTCTTCTGTTTCTGGCTATACTCTATATATAATATATATCAAACATAACTAACTCGTGTGTTTTGTATTTATTACTCAAGCCCTAGGCGAGCCTACGCATAACACTAACCAATATCCAAAAACAAAATTAAAAATGATGCAGTAAGTAAGAAAACTCAAGGCAGGCAGGGGCAAGTTCCAGTTATTCAGTTTTATAATTCTTGATACACAACAAAAAGTTTATGCTTAATGAGATAGTTTAAATATACTCAATATTATTATCATCTTTAAGCTTAATGTCAATATCCTACATATTTGCAGGAAAACAAAAAAAACAAAAATGCAGCGGTGGGAGAAGGCACTGCGGAAGCGGGAACGTCAGCAGTCACTCCTGAACATCAAGCGGAACCAGCAGCACTTGCAGTGGCTCCGTGAACAGGTGGAGTATTTGGAGCAGATTGAGTGGCTTAAGCCGCAGCCGCAACCGCAACCGCAAAAGCATAAACAAGGGCACGTGCATGGCAGGGAGAAGCAGCAGCAGCAGCAGCAAGAGCATGAACAAGAGCACGGCAAGGAGCAGCAGCAGCAGAAGCAACTGCAAGAGCATGTGCATGGCGGAGAGCAGCAACTGCAACAGCAAGAACATCAAAAAGAGCACGAGCATGACAGGGAGCCACAACATGAACAAGAGCACATGAATGCCAAAGAGCAGCAACAACTGCAAGAGCACCTGAATGGTGGGGAGCAGCAGCAAGCGCACGAACAAGATCACGTGCATGGCGGGGAGCAACAGCAAGAACATCAAAAAGAGCATGAGCATGACTGGGCGCAGCAGCAACAACTGCAAGAGCATGAACAACAGCACGTGCATGGTGGGGAGCAACAGCAAGAACATCAAAAAGAGTATGAGCATGACAGGGAGCAACCACAAGAGCACGTGGATGGCGGGGAGCAGCAGCAACAGGAACCACAAGAGCACCTAAATGGCAGGGAGAAGCAACAACAACTGCAAGAGCACGGGCATGGCGGGGAGCAGCAGCTGCAACAGCAAGAGCATCAACTAGAGAACTTGCATGGCCGGGAGTGGCAGCTGCAACAGCAAGCGCACAGGCACGGCAGGAAGCCAAGGTAAATATATTATTTTGTGTTTTCTAAAGTAAAGTAAACTTTCCCGAGATTAACTTCTTTGTTTGTATGAATGTAGGTTCACTTTCCCACAACTGCCAGACATCATTACCTGCTGGATCAGGTCAAAGGATGGATGGAAGAAAATTAAAAAGGATTGATGAAAATTCTACTTTCTAACAACTTATGACTTCAGGATGTTTTGGTGTCATTTGACTTGTGTTCTTTCCGCAATCTTACATGTTCTGAAATCTGAACCATAATACAATTACTTTATCATGGTATATATTTTTTACATTATTCTGCAATTATTATATTTCTTTAAATATAACAGGCTCAACTGAACTCGGCATATGAAGCTTGAACAAACTTATCTTTAAGCTTGTGCATAAAACGACTAGGCTAATGTATACATCAAATAAACACATCTGGAAAAATCATGAGCATCTTCTGCCATTGCCGCTGCGGAAAGTTTACTCGACCTAAAGAAGGTTCAACCATCTAAAGCAACAAATGAAAGGAATATAACAGGCTCAACTGAACTCGGCATATGAAGCTTGAACAAACTTATCTTTAAGCTTGTGCATAAAACGACTAGGCTAATGTATACATCAAATAAACACATCTGGAAAAATCATGAGCATCTTCTGCCATTGCCGCTGCGGAAAGTTTACTCGACCTAAAGAAGGTTCAACCATCTAAAGCAACAAATGAAAGGAATAATCATGAGTATGGTGGGGGAGTCAAGCGAGATCAAAACCAAAGGAAAGATGCATGTAATGCCACTAATCAAGATGATGGGTGTTTCATTTGTGGGAAACAAGGACACATCGCCCTGTTTTGTCCGAAAAAGGCATGCTTGCACACAATGATTGCCAATGAAAAAGAGGAGAATCAAGAGGCACGACTTGGGGTGATACAACTCCTTACCTCTATGGGAAAATCGGGGCTAGGAGTGGCACATGGGCAAGCCACGAACCCGAAGAGAAAGCCTAAGGGACGCAAGAGGAGGACTAGAAAGCGTACCAAAGGCAAGGCGGTCGGAGAACCACAAAGAGCTAAGTGCAACACATGCACTAGAAAGTCAGGGGCAGGAGTGGTAAAGGTGGATGCTACGAACCCGACTATAGAGCCAAAATCCACCGGACTTCATTTCGTACGCATGGAGATAAATGGGGTGCCAGCACGAGCAATGGTCGATACAGGAGCAAGTCACAATTATGTTGCAAAAGATAAGGCATCAAGGATCGGGATCAAAGTGACTAAAGAGTTTGCATGGATCAAGGCTGCACACGGGGACCCCAAACTAAATGACGGTAGGTGGAAGGGGTCAAAGCCAAGATCGAGGACTGGGAAGACACAACGGACTTATCAGTTGTTCCTATGGACGATTATAAGTTGGTACTCGGGATGGACTTTCTCTTATAGGTACAAGCCCTTTCAATACCATTTATGGATACTCTGTGCATAATGGATGGTGGCCAAACTCGCATGGTTAAAATAGAGCGTGACACTAAGCATCGAGGAAAAACGGTGTCAGCCATGCGACTTGTGTTCGGGACCAACGATAGACATGAGCGCGTCGTGACTAAGGAGATTAGGTCAAACACCACTAATGATGCACGATGAGGGCGTCGTGAACTTAGGTGGGGGAGAATGTCACGACCCGCTTAAATATCAGCTCAAGCAATGCCAAATTCTGCTCAAATATTCATATCATAAGGTGCTCCAGTTTCCGGAACTACCAGCTTCAAAAGACATTAATGGCTAGTCATTCCTTACAAAAATCATGTTTTGAAGACAAGAATTATCAGGGAGGATCTAGAGATTTCCAACCAAAATATAAAGATATTAATCTTTGATTATCTAGAATACTCCTGTTAATATCCAAGATATTATGTATATTTTATACTTAGAAAACTCTAGATTAGGAACAATCTAGATAAGGGAACTAATATAAATAGGTGATCTTGGCTCATTTGCTAATAACCGCCAAAATCTCTATGCATTTACCTTGTAAGCTTGTAAAGTTCTTGTTATTCTTGCATCTGTCGCTTTCGAATCGTATCATAGTCGGGTCAAAGGTTGATTTTAGAAGGAGTCTAAGAGTTGCACGCGAGTCAAGAGAGTTACACCGTGACAATAAAATTTCCTTCTGTCTCCTTCTAAATCGGAAGGAAAACTAAACTAAAGGATTTTGTCTAGTTTTCCTTCCATTGATTAACCACCCATCATTTAGTGGAATAATATGGGGAAATGAATATAAGAGCTTGAGGCCATTCGGTCTCATGTTCTAATTCGATCCAGATGGGTTTAACCGCAGTGGGCCTTCGAGCAACGGATTTTCCCTCGAATTGGTTGCTTGGTGGACTTGGGCTGCCTAGTGTAGTGGGCAGTCATTGATCCAGTGCTAAATAAATGGCAGCTCACGTGATATTTAGTTGGTCGTTAAAAAAAATATTCTATTGATCTCCTTAAAAGTTGTTGAAAAAGAGATTGTCACATAAACAAGAGGGATGAATGGTGATTCAGTAAACAATACGTTTTCCACTAATTTCTCCTTAAAGTAGTACAAATAGTTAGTTAAATGTTCTTTTTTTCTACTTTTCATTCGTTTGTTTTCCCACTTTTTTTAATGGCATTAAACATTTTTCCGCCCGCTGAATACCAATGTATAAATTATTCAATATAACCCTAAAAAATGTTTACATCTTTGCCACTACACATGCATTTCACCCACTAGTTATATAGTATATATGTACTAACGCGTAAATGAAAACTATTCAGTAACCGGAAAGAAATAAACAACGAAAAATGTGACTTATATGATAGAAATAAATAAAAAGACATTTGCACAATCTTACAACTTGTTTTAATTTGTTGTTGATGACTCCTCCACTTATATTTTATTTGTCATGGGTTCGAGTCTCACCTGGTACAATTTGTTTCAAGTGGACCAAGAGTTTTGCCACAATAGGCATTTGGCAATGGGTTTTCCTGTAATGGTGAGCGGGTCGGGTCACTAATGCGTGTGCAGAGTGTGAATGGCTTTTCAGTAATGGATTTACCCACTCGCCGCGTTCGTTTTATTTTTTATATGGTTCGATAATGAATGCTAAAATATAATTAATGCTTTCATTTTTTATATACTTTCAATAACGCACACAATTCATAATAATAATAATAATAATAATAATAATAATAATAATAATAATAATAAATATATACAGGCATGGCTTTCCGTTTTTGTGTCAGTTATTGTTAGAAATTGTTAGAAAATTACCTTTTGAATCATAACGACTACTCACGTCTGCTCATCTTCCTAACTTCTCCTGAAGCCTTCTGCAATCAACAATAACAATTAGGTATTTATGTGCTCATTATATCTAACACTAATCCTTTTAGGTAATGTGTATTATTGTGTGTTTACGTTGCTTGATTCTTGAACATGCAGTGGTTTAGGAGTGGATTATTATGAATGAATAAATGCGTTTGTGATTTAATCATTTGTTAGTTCTAGCATCAGAAACGAGTTACATTTGGATGTCTTTAGGATGATTATATGAACAATATTAGTTATCGTTTAACGTGTTTAGTTAGCCACATATAATATGTTATTGGATAGGGATTTGTAATCAAGTTTTTGAGTATTTTATTTCATCTAATAAATGTAGGAGTTGAACCATAATTTTACATTTGTTTGAACGTCCATTGAAACTTGAATGTTTGTTTATCGTTCAATTTTAGGTAACTATGCATCGCATCCGCAGAAGGGTGCGAACTCGCCGCATAGTGGCTAGATCGTCCAAATCCTTCCATGCCAATTTGATCGATGGAGTTTCTAGGGTGGAACAAAAGCTTTTAACCTAACTAGTGATTCTAAAAAAGTTGCTGAATGGGGCTATTCATTTTTTGGTAAAGCAACAAGAGAACTGGGATACGCTATTGAAGTATGAAGAGGGCTGGGATAAGCTCTTGAAGTATCAAGAGGCTTGGGATAAGCTTTTGAAGGATCAGGATGAGAAATGGTATAAGCTCCTGAAGAATCAGGATGGCCATCTAGAAGATCAGAGGGCCAATTGGGTCATTCAGAAAGACCATTGGGTCGATCAGAAAGCCTATGGGGAAGGTCAGCAGACGCGCACGAAAAGTCTGGATAGTCATTTGACAGCTGAGAAGGATCTGTGGACTACACAAAGGGGTATATGAAGGATATTGGGGATAATTGGACGAAGCTGTATGGGCACTTGGAAAACATTCGCACCAAGCTTGCTGGTGAGGAAACTGAGTTCACTAGGAACTTTTATCAATCAGCTACTATGGTAATTGGGTACACAGTCAACGCCTTTGTTGCAATGTTGGGTGTTTGGTTTAACATGACGCCTCACCTTACTACAAAAGAGAAAAAGGAAAGAACATATGTGATGATTGTCTCGGGCTTGATACTTGTTGCTTTCCTGATCACTCTGCAGTTGATGGTTCGTGTGCAAAGGTCAGAATCAGACCTCATGGATAAGCCCTGGTTTAAGTTTTTTAAGAGCTCTAGCTTTTCAGTAGCCTTCCTAGCCCCTCTTCTAACCTTCAAGGCCCTCACCATTCCAAGGGTCATACCTTCTTGTGTTCTCTTCGTAGTTGTAGTGCTTTTGATTCTCGCACCACAAGTCGGCATTGATATTTGGTGATCTCTACCATATATTCAGGAAGATTGTTTGCAGGATAGAGGTATGAATCTTGTTCATCTATTAGGCTAAGATGATGAAACATACATTAGTGCATTTTTTGTTTTGGACACACGTCTATGGACTACTCATATCCTCTCAAAAACAATATTACTCGATAAATACTTACACATATGCTTGACCGTATGACATGTTTGATGATTCGGTTAAACATACGCCCATTATGTGCTACGTGTTTGATGATTTGGTATAATGTTTTTACAATTTTTTGTTCGGAATTAAGTGGATTAAACCCATAAATTATCTGCAAAAATATATTAATCTGATGTATGTGTTGTTATTTGATTAAACTTTTTTTAGTGCTTTGTTTCATTATTCAAAGTTATAGAATAAGGTTAATTAAAAGTACAACTAATTAATCTGAATTGGTCCGGAGGAACTTACTTACCATCCGAATTATGTCCGGCATGTGGTGAGTCACCGGAGAGTACTAAACACTTTTTCATTTCGGTTTTGCAAAGTCGGTGTGGGCGGTGGTTGCGCAACGGTGTGAACTCCCATCGATATTTGCATTCGGATTTAGGGACTTGTTAGAGGTGAATGTGTATGCTTCAGGTTCAACACATTATAAGAAGGCATTGAACGCGTTGTGCCTAACGACAATTTAGTGTTTATGGAAAGCCCGGAATGAAGCAGTCTTTAGTCAATCTCCATGCTCACTTAAGAAGCTTGTTAGTGATGTAAAAGCATTATGCTATCTCTGGGGTAAACATAGATCTAAAAAGGCTGGTTTGGATTGGTGTGTTTGGTGCAGCATATTAAAAAAAATTTGGATGATTGGTGGCTGTGGTTTTTGTTTAATTTGTTTGCTTCTGTATGTTGGCTAGTAACCTGCTAGTCTCCATTTGTTACTTAGACAATGTATAATGGTTGGTGAAATTTGGTAGGTGAAAGGGGCGTTTTTCGACAGGTGGCAATGTGGGGCTACTTGGTGGGTGAAAGGGGCTTGAAATGAGCAAGGGGTGTACTGGTGGGTGAAATTTGGTGGGTGAAAGGGGGTGAATATATAATGGTATTAAATTTGAATTAAAAAAAGAAAATAAAATAAAAATGAATTGTCAGCCATTGATTGGCCCCTCCAAAATTTCACCACGCAAAATATTTCGCCGGGCACCCTTTAACGCCCCATTAACCGTGGGGCGGTGTTCCAAGGTGGAGGGGGTGAAATTCCCCACTTCACGCCCAATTCACCAAGGATTACACCTGGTCTTATAAAAAAAATCCGTTGGACTTTAAAATTTTAGGATACCTGATCAAATTTATCATCGCATTTTTTTTTTGTTTATAAAATAAAATTTCATTCCATGACTAAGAAAATTACATCAAGATAGCGGGCAGGTGGGCAACAAGCTGCGCCGCCACCCCTTTCTGAATAGCAAATCCTAATCTTCTAGCATAAGGTGCCGGTGTCCGCACGATGTGGCGGGGAACACAAACCAAAATCCCCTATGAGGTTCCAAAGTCATTTTCTTTAATATTATATTCAACAATTTGGGATAGGGGTGTTTATTTTATAGGCATTTTGATTTTCCTTCAAACGTTTTCTTTCTATGGAATATGATTATTTTGTTGTAAAACAACGACCTACTAGCAACCCATACATGAAGTATAAGAACAAAGATTATAAGAACAAAGAGGAAAAGATAGGATGGAGAATAGAGAATTCTTTTCATTGAGTATATCACATAACAATTACATGAAGCCTCTATTTATAGGGTTTTTACATTAATACAATAGAAATGGAGAGGTGGGAGTTGGAATATGGATAGTCACCATAATATAACTTATTTATAACACTCCCCCTTGACTATCCATGTGACAAATGAAAATAATGTAGTATACGCTTGGTGATGCTGTCTCGTTAAAAACCTTGCCAGGAAAACCCAGTAGGACAAAACCTCAGTTAAGGGAAAAAGAGTGCAGGGTGTATTACTCTTCCTGATACTTCTGGATCAGGTATGTTGCCTCATTAAAAACCTTACTAAGAAAACCCAATGGGACAAAACTTAGTTAAGGGGAAAAGAGTGCAACTTGTATCATACTCCCCATCATTTGAATATGTAGTCTTTCAGTAACATGTGTCAATCTTCTTTGAAAGTTGCTTAAAGCTACCGTAACCAATGAAATGTCGCTCGATCTCTTGAAGTACATTCCTTTATGTTGAGCAATGGTGCATAATCTTCATATGAGATTTTCTGGTACCTCCTCTCGAAAATAATTATCATATGATCCACTATTGTTGTGTTACATTCTCAACATCTACAAGACTAACCAAACTTGTTTCCATGGGTTAAAATCAAACATCATTCATACTTGTAATATTTGTTTTAACTCATTCCAATGTCTTGCTTGCTTGTCATAGGCTATATTGTGGCGATAAGTTCAAGTGAAAGATATTATAATCATGCATAACTAGCAAGACATATACTAATGTGCATATATATATTTAACTATGGTACTTCTAGAGTGAAAATCTCTACTTTGGTAGGAGATGAAATGAATAATATTCCATATCAAGTAATTGGACAACCTTTAATGCACTTTAAGTATGATCTATGTCAATTGTAAAATGTCCCACTATCTTTTCAAGATATACTTTGATGGATTTGTAAACATATCATTACATATATACTCGAATTGTAGGTCAAGCAACAAGTGCACTATGTCAAGGACTTTCAAAAATCCCCCTTTTAAAAGTTCTACAGAGTCTCTCGATAATGCTCAGACATTATCACTGTAAACTGCGAGTGAACTTTTAATAGAGAACTTTTGATAAAAGTTGGGTAATACAATCAAACTTATGTTGCTCTTTATCGGGATATCTCATGAGTTTTAAAACATTCAACCCCCTTATTTTAGTCCATACATATTATATTACCTTTACATAATACTTCTTATGGTATTGATATCAATGCTGCAGGCATCATCAATCCATCAAGGACTTTTTCCATCTTGACCAATTACGCAAGTGCATTCACTCTTCAATTGGAAGAACAATAACATCTATTTCTCCAATATATATTGTACCATTCTTATACATGAAAGTATCATAATGACCAGGTTCAGTTTATCACTTGTGGTGTATTGGTGCACAATAATTACATCCTACGATGTTTCATAGTACATTTTAAGCACTCAATTGCTTTAGGATACTCATGAAGAGTTCCACTTATATTCAATTCAATCATATAACAAACATAACATATTCAGAATTGAATCTATTTATTCCAATCATAACGTTCTCGAGAACCAGATTTTGACACATTAAACCCTTCATCATGTAAACTTTTAGTGTCAAGTAAATCATGATATTTATTAGATGCATTTCAATTCTCTCTTTGCATTACCAGACTAATAACATAATGAAAAATCATTGTATCCACACTGGAGAATGCGTCTCCTCATAATCAATTATGGGTTTTTGCGAAATTCTTGTGCCACCAATTTTACCTTATATCATTTTCTTTTAAAATGTTGATTCGAACAAAAGACCTTTTCATATCTATATGTTTTACAACTTTTGTTGTATGGACTACTGGTCTAAAACTTTCATTTTCAATAGAGAATTCAACTCTGCCGTATTTGCGTCTTTCCATTTTGGCCAATCATTTCTTTGTATTCATTCATAGGCAAATCTTAAATCTTGATCCTCATTTTAAGTGCTACATTACATAAAATTTATAACGTCGTCGATTTTATTCCGATTCCATACATTTCATAGACATGATACTATATAACGAGATCTCTTTATTTTCAGGTACCTGAGGTTCTTCTGGAACCATCATGTCTAGTGTCTTTTCAGGAGACCTTTTTACTATAACCTCGACTTGACCATCTTTCTTACTTGCTCCAATTTCTCGAGGATTTTTATTCTTTGGAATCGACTAGTCTACCACGCTTTAGGCGTGCAGTAGGCTTATTGCCAATATAGGATTGTCCTTCCTCGAAACTCATCTTAAATGGAGCATTGGCAGTTGGTATATGTGACTTGATTAGCTATTCATCATATTTAGGTCAGTTAATGCGTCTGGTAATTAAGTCGCTAATCTCTGTGAATGAATTATCCTTTGAACTTTCGGTTCACATTGTTTAGTACGAGGATCAATGATATTTCATTCTAACTCATTTCTATTTCCAACTGCCTTTTATCTCCCCTTGATGTTGGGAATGTTAATCCATTAAGATGGATATCAATTAACTGAGATGTAAATAAATCTCTTATTGAAGGCTCTATAAATCATCATATATTCCCAATCACCTTTTAAAGTGCCATCTCCGTGCGTCGTGGTGGATCAATTTCAATATATGTCGCACAACAAAAATCTTAGATGGGCAACATTTGGTTTCTGACCAAAAACCAACTATAATGGGGAGAAATTATTACCACGTACTGGCTTGATGTGAATAAATGTTACTGCATGTAAAGTCAAATATGAATTTTTGCTCTCATGATCATTGACGTTGCAATCAATAGTAGACGTTTTGGTGATCATCTCAATGAAAGCAATAATTCTATGAACATAAGCTATATGAAGTTCAACACTTATTCCAATGATCATTATTATCTTGGGAATTGATTAAATATGCCAATCTAGAATAATATGCTTGCTATCTTATTAGCTAAGCCCTAATTCAAGCAAACTTCAGGTTGCAAACTTGATAACCATTTAGACAATGCATCGATTTTAAATACTAAATGGTATCATGTTAGGATATGCGTATCCTTTAATCAATTCCAAAATATATAGTGATACTCACGCTACTTTATATGGCAAATATATAATTTTGCTTAAGAGCAAACATTGCATGCTATGTATCAGATGGAAGAATCTTTAAGTTCTTCATTATGTTCACATCATAGACTCGGTGTGGTCTTACCGGTCATGCCAACTAATTAAATAATTATGATCCATAAACTGGACTTCTAGTTTATGATCGAATATGTATTACTTGCACGTATGTAATACAAAACATATGATATGAAAGAATGTATTGTAACTTCAATGTTCAAACCATCATGTTATATAATCACTCCTTTTATTTGCCACATGTGGTGGTCAATCTCATTTGTAACATGATCATTATTGCATTTTTGATGATCAACCTCATTATTAACTTGAATATTATTATAATCTTTTATGGTTGATCACATTATGACCATCATTGCAACTTTCTCAATTATCTCCATGATCATGACAATTTCAATTATTGTTATATAATCTCATTCACTTCAAGAAATGGAGTGAAACCAACCAAGCTTTATTATTTACTTGGACATAAGAATATAAAGTCATTTCAAACTCTTCATACCCTTTTAATGGTATTGCTACTTCAGGAACATATTTGAGGTATGATAAGTAAAATTCGTTATATCCAATTTTCCCATTTAAAATTGAGAAGAAATTATATTTCCTCAATTACCATGATCATAGACTTTACACCGATCATTATATCATCACATTCACTTCAGGGAATGGATTATAACCACAAAACTTCCATGGTGGAATCATTACAACTTCCTTAGTTATGTACATGATCTTTAACCTTTATGCTGATCATTTTTCATAACATTCACTTCAGGGAATGAATGAGAACTACACAACTTTCATGGTGGTCATTTCAAACCTTATATATTCTTTGATAATTTGCTACTTCAAGAGCATATATGAGATATGACAATGGAAACTGTTTTAATCAACTTGTATAAATAATCTTTTCATCACATAACACTAATTGAGAAGAAGTTATATGACCAAATCATTACGATTTATCGATCAAAATTCTTACAAGCTTCCATAAATTTATAATAAATGAATCTTGATCACAATTCAATCATATAACTTGTGACAATATACCATAATGTTCTCCTTAAAAATGAAAACATACGAAACACAATGTATACATAAAGTTGGATTATATACTTCATGATGTTATAACATGTTACCAAATATAACAAGGTGTAGTATAACCTTTATAAAATAAAATGTTTTCATCATTTATAAGAAAACATATAATTTATGTATTCATGAAATAAGAGTATATCATATATCTATATATTTGAGTGAAACCAATTGCTTAGAATATAACAATCAAAAGACTGTCACGTAAAAGCAAAAGTAAAGACATGAAACTTTATTCGTAAGTCAATTATTTCAAAATAAAAATAATAAAATATAATTAGACACCAAACTAGTATTAATAATCTCTATATGCAATACATGTATCTAGACATATTCAAGCATGGGTCTAATATGATTATCCCAACATTAGATTCGAATATATATATATATATATATATATATATATATATATATATAAACAAATTGCATTTATCGTCCAACTTCATATTCATACTAACCATTTTCTCAACTATTCTTATTTATATATGATCCAACCACTTTAACCTTTTAAAAACATATAATCTCATAACGTTTGCTAAATATATTATGGAAACATAATGTTCGGTTTTTGCAATTTAAAAGTTTTTTTTTCAATTTGAAAGTTAAACAATACTATTGTAGTATATAAAATAAAGTTTGCATTTACTTTCCTTTAAGTCCTGTGTGGTTATTAGAGCGAATAATAACTCTCACTAAATAATAATTAATCGTCAAATTAAATATATTCATTATAACTAAATGAAATGTTAATAATCATGACAAAATTATAATCAATTGTCAAATTCAATATATTCATTAAAACTAATTGAAACGTTTTATTTGGAGAGTTTTAATTTCATGATTAATTTATAATAAAAATATTAACCAAAACTAAATGTAAGTTTAAAGTAAGGGAATTAAAATGGACTGGTAGAAAATGTCAACATACTTCAAAAGCTATCAACCCCAGTTACTAGCTTTGTTTGATTAAAACTTCTCCAAAATTTATATAAAAACCACAACTTGTTATGTTTATTCAGAATAGTACCAAGTAATGAGCAATAGAAAAATTACAATACCAAATAACTAACTTAAAACAATTAGATTTGTTTAACTATACATAATTTATAATGGTACTGGAGTAATATATATAAAAATCTCGTTTAACCCAAAATTGTATGAATTACAATATGGATTGTGTTGAGAGAATGAACAAAAACAAAATAACTAGAACATGTAGACTTACCATATGTTAATATGATCTAGCTCCAAAAGCAACTCGTGCTGATAACGTATTGTAAAACAACGACCTACTAGCAACCCATACATGAAGTATAAGAACAAAGATTATAAGAAAAAAGAGGAAAAGATAGGATGGAGAATAGAGAATTCTTTTCATTGAGTATATCACATAACAATTACATGAAGCCTCTATTTATAGGGATTTTACATTAATACTAGGGATGGCAATCAAACCTGAACCCGATGAGTAAACCCGAAACCCGACACATTTGGGACAAGTTTGGGGTCAGGTAATCGGGTATGGGACCGGGTATGGAATTAGTTTTTATTTTTTTCGCGGGTTTGGGACGGGTTTGGGATTTGATGATATACCCATTTACCCGACCCGATTACCCGATAAAGTATACCCGTTTACCCGATTAGATACCCGATGTAATTTCCTATATATCTTTTAAAATATGTATTCATAATATATCTAATTGTCCATCTAGATAGTCATCTTCTTCAAAAAAAAAAAAAAAAAACACCAATTTTTTGTGTATAATATGTGTTATCAATGTTTTTTAGTGTTTTTATATCATTTAACTATTTTATATTTATACATTGTAATCATTTACATACATATTTGATAATGCTAAATGTATTGGTTAGTAGTCACGCAATAGATACCGACAGGTTTTTAGTCAGATATACCCATTGTATAAATTTTTAAAATTAATGGGTTTACCCGAAACCCACGGGTATACCCGATACCCGACGGGTAATTACCCGATATAAACCCGACGGGTTTTGAGACGGGTTTGGGACAAGCATACCTAATCGAGTATGAGGTTGGGATTACCTAAACCCGTCCCAAACCCGACCCATTGCCATTCCTAATTAATACAATAGAAATGAAGAGGTAGGGGTTGGAATATGGATAGTCACCATAATCTATACTATATTATAAAGCATCTAGCAAGGATTCCAACCAAATTTAAGTAATTACAACATTTTATTCTTATGGTACAACAACATAATGAAGTGAGTAAGGGTGCAAAATAGTCTTTTTACATGAACATTAAAATGATAAATGAATTATTAGATAAATTGATAAATACAATTAAATTGCTTTAAATTATATAATAGTAATATCTTATCATATTCTTGTAACATGATAACAGTTAAAAAGAAGAAAGTGAAAAGATGCAACTCCTTATAAAATTTAAATATTTAGTAATTACTTGAGAAAACTAAATAGACAACAAACTCTTATAAGTTAATTTTCTTTGTTCATAAAAAGAATGGTTAGACAAAAGGTGAATGTAAAGGGAAAGGAGTCAAGCTAGATGCTTTCCGTTTGAATACATCGAAAGAAGTGAATGTGTTTTGGCAAACAATGTTACTCAAATGTTGTATGTTTTGTCTCTACTTTGGTTGTATTTGTATGTATTTTTGGATTTAGTTTTAGAAAGATGATTTATTTTTGTTCATACAAGACATCATTGTCTACTCTTGTTCTGATTTGATGATGTTGTAGGAGCTTCAACTTTTATAAACATATATATATATATATGTATGTATTTTGGTATATATTCTTGACATTATTTTTCTTTCTCTTCGGTTTGACAAACACCTATTTTGACTTAGCCATTATAACCTCGTCAAATATAATAAGAGATTTAAATTAACTATATTATAAAGCATCTAGCAAGGATTCCAACCAAATTTAAGTAATTACAACATTTTATTCTTATGGTACAACAACATAATGAAGTGAGTAAGGGTGCAAAATAGTCTTTTTACATGAACATTAAAATGATAAATGAATTATTAGATAAATTGATAAATACAATTAAATTGCTTTAAATTATTATATAATAGTAATATCTTATCATATTCTTGTAACATGATAACAGTTAAAAAGAAGAAAGTGAAAAGATGCAACTCCTTATAAAATTTAAATATTTAGTAATTACTTGAGAAAACTAAATAGACAACAAACTCTTATAAGTTAATTTTCTTTGTTCATAAAAAGAATGGTTAGACAAAAGGTGAATGTAAAGGGAAAGGAGTCAAGCTAGATGCTTTCCGTTTGAATACATCGAAAGAAGTGAATGTGTTTTGGCAAACAATGTTACTCAAATGTTGTATGTTTTGTCTCTACTTTGGTTGTATTTGTATGTATTTTTGGATTTAGTTTTAGAAAGATGATTTATTTTTGTTCATACAAGACATCATTGTCTACTCTTGTTCTGATTTGATGATGTTGTAGGAGCTTCAACTTTTATAAACATATATATATATATATATATATATATATATGTATGTATTTTGGTATATATTCTTGACATTATTTTTCTTTCTCTTCGGTTTGACAAACACCTATTTTGACTTAGCCATTATAACCTCGTCAAATATAATAAGAGATTTAAATTAACTATATTATCAAATCATGTATAGATAATTATATCATCACGGAGAGTTAAATGATGTACATAAGTTAACTTATTTACATATTTAAATAATTTTTTCTACTGCTTTTAGTAACCATACATTAGTTTCTTGATTGATGCTTTTTGTCATCCTCTAAAGTCCTACAAGTTGATATTGTAGCGCACTGTATGAATGGTAAATCAAGTCATTTGTTTTTGTCTCTCAATTTATTTCATTATTAGTTATTAAGAAGTCTGTTTACTGCCTATGCAGGCCAATTTAAATGCACGATAAGGACCTGCTATGATTTATAACTTGGTAGAGGCCGCACAAGAATTATTGTTTGAAGCTAACTTGCCCTTCTGATACAATAATATAAATCATGGTAGAGCATCATTTCTATTCCTATGTATGGCTTCATATGCTATCATTAATCAATGCTATAGTCCTTTCGACCTATGTTTAATTTAAATGTTTGGACCAACTAATTGAGTTTCATAGATAAGATTGAAGTTAAGTCAAAGAGAGCATGGATGTTGTTATCTAAGTCGTAATAAAGATTAACCTCAAGATTTGTGTCAAAGGTATTGAAGATGGTCTATAAAGAGTTAAGAGTCTAAATTTACAAATATATTTTTAATTGATTTACAAATTTGACATGATGTTCTATTAATATAAAACATGAAAGGTCAGTAGCCAGAGCCTTTATCTTGCAGCAAAGTGTTATTATCATCATATTAGTGCATCATAGTGTTCATTAACATTGATAAGAATATATTTTTATAAGCCTTTATGAGTATGATGATGAATTGTATAAGAAAGGTTTTATAAACCATAAAGTTTGCTATTTTATTTGATTAAAATTTCAGGAGATTATGATGAAGAAGAATTGGCAGCAAAACCATATGAATCAATGTCATTTTTTTGTCGTCGCCGAATCGCGCGGGTTTCCCACTAGTATAACTTATTTATAACATATTTTTATTAATTCTATAAACTTTTGCATTTTTATAGCTTCAAGACTTCAATTGAGAGAAAGAGAGAGTTATCTCAAAACGAGGGTGAACCGGTATGGTTAGCTCTCTAACTTCTAGACAATTACCTTTAGCCCTTGTACTTTTAACAACCTTGACAACTAACACATACACTAAAGCACCCAATTCATAATTGGCGAATTCGTAGGTTTAATTCCTACCGAATGCACGCCAATGGGACTCTCCAACAAATCTATTGAATTAGCTCTGAATCAATGAAATCTCATTTAATTTTCATTTTTTTTGTGACGTTTTTTTTTCTATTTAACTAATGTAGATTTGCGTTTATTTTATTTTATTTTATTTTATCTGTATTGTAAATGGCTCTCGTTATATTATAATTATAATATTAATACCGTAAACTTTTTTGCTTTATTATTATACTAGGTTACAATCCCGTATATTACACGGGTTGATTAATGTGATGTTATATAACTAAATATAAAAAGCTATTTGTGGAAGTTTATGGAAGCATCACCACGACCTCCACCTGGGGCTTCACTTCCATTGGTCTCGGGGGCACTTTCATCGAGTCCCACATACCAAACTTGGGTCAACAAGCAATGCCAACGAACTATATGAATTTTTTAACTGTACCATGAGAACTACAATATTTCCATAAAATTCTTATTACCGAAACATTCTACAGCAGCTAACACAGCATATTGATCATACACACAACACAAACACACTAAACATAATATTCTCATGAAAATTTTAATCATACATACATTGTTTTTGTTTAAAGTACCTGACACACATACACACTAAACAATGCCCCTATTAAAGCACTGTTGCAGTGAGCAGTGTGAGTTGACCATTTGACAGTCTGTGGTTGTCACCACTTTAGGAAATCAATGAGAACAGACCATTTCTGTAGCATGCACTCTTTCATTATTTTCTACCAGGGCCGGCCCTGAAAATTCGGGTGCCCGGGCCGAGCCGGGAAATATGTGCCCCTTAGTCTTATGTCTTTTAAGCAATGTTTTCATAACCGAAGCGGACGTTGAACCGGTGTCCTTACCGGTTCCCTAGTCGGACCGGTCGAATTGGATATAGAACTGAAAGTGTCGTAATAATTATAAAAATTAATATGTTTGGCTAATTGGCTCATAAAAAAACCACCATTTCTTAAAATTCCATAATAATCTAGCCATTATTTATGTCTAGACTTCAAAAGTTTTTTAATGAAATGAATTTGACTTGAATCATGTGCATAAGCGTGAGACAATTACTGTTTTGTAGTACTACTATATATTAAAATTTACTGCAAAGGCTGCACAATTACTGTACCACAATACAAATCTCAAGTAACACACTTCAACTTTTTTTTAATTTTGTCGTATCCTTTAAATATAGTTTTTCATGTATAACCCATCTTCTTCCTTATCTACTCTTCACCTTCTTGCGTTTATAACCAGTGATGTTTAAGATGAGATCTTTTTTTGGGTTGAAAACAGAAAGAAAATACTTGCGAAAAAAATACACTCTACACTCGTCGCCGCTCAAAGTGCCCCTTTAGAAATTGGGCCCGGGCCGGGAGTCCTCCCCGCACCCCCTCAAGGCCGGCCCTGTTTTCTACCATCTGAAAAGGAGTCAAAGTCAGATAACTAAAGTTGATGCTTTATTTAAAACATAAATGACAACCTTTTTCCATTATTTCAAACCTAAAATTTTTCAGAAAACATGACAAAGTCAAATAACAGCTAAAATAGAGAATTTCAATAAAAACAATATATCAAGTGACCGTTTTTTTCACCTGCCATGGGAATCAATGATCAAAGTAAACATTTCAGGCTTTCAACCCAACCAGTTTTGACTTAATAAAAAAAACATGCACATGCTACTAACAAGAAAAACATATTTTCACCTTCTTTCTATGTTCATTGTCTCTAGATGTGGAAACAACATCACGGATTAATATTATTATATATAATGGGAGATTTTCTTTAGGGACTAAATCAAAAACTCTTGATAGCAGGTGAATTATGTCCTATTTCGATCAACAATGCCTCTTTATATAGAAAGATAGAAATAACTGATTCCCGAGAATCCCACCCTACATTTACTCAGTCTTTACTCTTATAAATTACTTTTTGACCCAATCTTCATTCATTATTGTTGTAAGCTCTCTTTCACATGTTTTCTTCCACTATTTTTGCCTCTTTTGACTAGGCCATGTCAGTGTAGCCATTGTGAGAGACCTGCAACATTTAGCCAAAGATAATAGAGCAAAAATCGGACAATATTCGTTAGTATTCAGGATAAAACCTACTCGGGATCCTGAACTTACCCATGAACTTAAATTCCAGACCATAAAATTTCAGTTATAACAATTATGAACCTGACCAATCAAGTTTTATTTCCACTCAACCAGATCATTGGGCCTGGCCCAATGACGTCAATGAGAAGTTCTTCGTGAGGTAGATGAACAATAGTTTGTTCAAGGCATCGGATTCGGGTTCTCATTTTTTTTATGAATTGGAATACTTCGTGGAATACTCTACAACACTGTCCAACTATAAAGCCCTAACTGTCAGGGCCGTTGTCGTTTCTTCTCCAACATCAATATGCAACTTTTTGGAGTTGTTTCAAATACCTGTTAACCAAAAACTTGGTTCGACTCATAGTTACCAAACTGGTGCTTTATGCATCTCTAGCAGCCATTAATGTATTCCTTAACAGCATCCAAGAGAATGACATCAGTGTATAAATTTAATTTCATGGTACTCACACATGCTTGTGTGTATGATGAATACATGTAAATTTGTATGCAAGCATGTATGTATGTATATATATATTGTATCTTCTTAGTTCTCTCAGATTGATAGGATCTTTTGCTTACCAAACAAAACCTCTTATAACACACAAATGCAATATAGTTTTGTTCTTACACATGAAAAATAACCGCAAACTTAATCCCTGTGACCCCCAAACTGATCAGCATAAATAGTTACAATAAAAATTAATGATACACATATGCAACGAGTTTCACAATGATGCTTAACTGAACTTCACACGAAAGATAACAGTCCCACACAAGTAATGAGCGATTACCGAGATCTACAATTGGAATTGGAATCGGGGCAGATTAACTTCAAGCGAAAGCTTAATATTCAATCCAATCTCGTTTCCAAATCAAGAATTGAGTTCACAAATGTAACCCGAGTCTCCAATTGCATTCCTTATATACAAGTAGGAAGTGTAAGCCCATGGCAAACAAATGCCAATACAACATAGGCAATCACCAGAATAAGCAGTATGAGCGCAATCCTGCATTTGGAGTCAAACAATATGTCAATAATCACACAGTTTATGGGACAAGCAATTACATTTTATAAGAATAAGAAAAAAAAATTACGTGAGCTTGACGTTTCTCCACCAGACTGTACTCCTAAATCGACGAGTTTGCTTTCTGAAACGCAATGTATTGGTTTGCATATTGGCTGTTTTATCTACAAGCAACTCCAAGCGATCACCCCGGTCTAAGACTTTGTCTATATTTTCAATCATCACAGTTCGCACCTATGTATTAATATCAAAACCACCCATTATAATCCAAGAACACAATTACATCAATGTTAACAGGTTTATAGATTTAAACACCAAATGAAACAAGATCTAGAAGCTAAAATACATATTTAAATTTATATCAAAGCCCAATGGTAGAAGTGGCAAGACAGGCGATTCAGTTAATGTGTCAAAATGGTGTTTAGGTTGAAACCGAAACAGGCCAACATGGACAGGTCAAAATAGGCGACGGTAGGTTGGGTCGCCCACTAACACTAACACCATGCTATCTTACCCCCCCCCCCCCCCCCCCCCAAAAAAAAAAAAAAAAAAAAAAAAAAAAACAAGGCTTTGGGAGATAGTATGCTAATGCATTAAACATAAAACTTTGGGGCAACTTTCAACACCCTTTCCCTTTTATAGCCATCTTTTTTCTTAGTTTTGACTTGTTTGTGATTTTAAAGGAAGCCCAAATTGACTCATTCAAGGGTAGATGGGTCGGGATTGCCACATCTACCGCAATGAGAAACTAGCATAGACATGCCATATGATCTTATCCTAGGTTGAGTGCCACATGAAAAACTGATTCTGCATACTCACATGTGCAATCAGTGTATACATAGTTACAGAAACCATTCTATATAACATAGGAGCCAAAATCACTTCTATTACATGTTATAGTGGCTTATGAATCTAGAACACACCATCTCCCTAATTTGATCTCTTCCAAGTCTTTCAATTCAACATCATCTGGTACGAATCCATCTCATTTAAAAACTTTTACTTTCAATTTAATTTAATAAATAATATTATTTGTATGCGTTTGTCAACCAGTCATCCTGTTCTTGTGTATGTTAAAAACATTTGAATTTGGTATCCTATGTATTTTTTTTTTTATTTAACTATACTTAGATGAATTTGTTAAACATTTGAATTTGTTTTTTTGGTGTATATGTGTTATGTTGTTTTTAGGATGACATATATACCTTGTTTTACTACATGCCGTTTCCAGTGTTTCCCTAAAATCAGTAGCTTTTATTAGTTTTTTAGAGTTGCTGGCTTGTGGATTGTGTGTTGTCGAGCCGGGGTCTCTCTGGAAGCAGCCTCTCTATCTGTAACGATAGGGGTAAGGTATGCTCATAGTTGTCAAAAGCGCTCGCTTCTTGCGCCTAGGCGTTTTTTTCAGGCGAGGCGCACCAAAACCGCCTTGTGCAGTCAAAGGCGCGCTCCAGCCACTTTACGGCCAGATTCCGACAAGCTTCTGCAAAATCCGGCCACATTTCGGTTTGAATAAGTCTGATTCACACAAATAAGGCCTTTGCTTTTTTTAAACCAAGGACATGGTTGATCTTTTCTTCTTTCATGGAGTTTTTTGAGTTGCAATAGGAAAAGAAAAAAAAAGAACGAGAGCTAGCTGTGAAAGAAGATGAATAGAAAGATAGTGTGTTGAAATAGTAAAGAAAGAAAGAGTGTTGCAGTATTTAAGTAGGAGTGGGTGGTACTAGTGAGTTGAGTAGCTAGATAGAGTGTTGTAGTAGTAAAGGAGTTCCTTTGGCTTTTTCTGACTTTTCCTCCTTTTTCACGTTTGATCATTTTCTTGATTTTTTGTTAGGGTTTTTCTTTTTTTGCTTTTATTAGATGTTAAAAATTAATTTTTTCTACACTACTCTTTGGTTGTATATAAAGGTTTTTTTTATGTATGAAAATAAAGGAAAAGTGAGTTAACAGGACAATTTGGGTCTGACAAGGTCTAATTCAAAGAAGCAAAGGGATGTACATTCATGTTTCTAACCGTCTAAACAACTTAAATTAGTCCGAGTCATTGAAGTTTTGGAATTACATTTGAATATCAACTAGTTTAGAACTTTTTGGTACTATTTAGATGATACTACATATTATATAATAGTATTTGTTTATATTGTTTGAAAAATAGTATTATTTTTTAATATATAATATATTTTTTTATTTTTTTATTTAAGTGCGCTTTTTTTTTCTCAGGCCCTCGCTTTTTTTGCGCTTTGCGCCTAGGCTCAAGGCGAGGCCTATGCGCCTTGAGTGCGCCTAACGCCTTTGATAACTATGGGTATGCTTACATCTCACCCTCCCCAGACCCTACTCTTAGCTTTGCTAAGTGTGGGATTTACTGGGTAAGGATGTTGTTGTTGTTGTAGTCAAAAAGCACTTTTAAACAAAATAGATCTTGACTAGTTGACGTGCCTCTTGTTATAACCCTCAAAATCAAAACCATATCCAAGCATAATGATAATTAATATCGAAAATGAAGATTGTGCTCTGTATTGAGGTGAAACTCACCTGACCCATTTCACTTTTCAAACGGTTTATCCTGTCTGCATTAGGATCATTTGAGTAATACTCCATTTGTTGGCTCAAAACCCTTGAAAACTCATCATTCATGCCATAAGCCTGGGCTGTTAGAACTGCTCGACCATATGTCCTGACAAACCGCTGATGAATGTCTTCAAGAAAAGCAAAAGGAATTCTCCCTGCAATATATACGTTGTTCTTATTATATCGCCATATTTTCTCATTCAAGCAATACTAAATAAAGTTCCACTAAACCTAATGAAATGACGTATATACATCACACAAGTTGTGTTTGAAGATTTCTAATCAATATTCAACACACCATAGCAGTCTGTAGTCATGAACCCATGCCCAATGATAGCATGAATGTAACCAGTGGATGTGGATCAATGGACAGAAGCACAAGTGAAATCCAATGATACACTATTACACATGTGAGTTATCAGGCATCAACTGAATGACAAGTACAACAATGATGTTTGTTTGGATGTGCTTGCAATACTCAACTTTGGAGAAAAATAATTGCTCCAAGTCTCCAAGAAAACAACTAGGAAGGAAAATTGCAAGATCACCCACCGAGCCAACTAACCTACTCCTAAATACTCTTATACGGTTATACCTACACCTTGGATAGAGGGGAGACACCTTACCAGCACACCATGTCTCCCGGGACCAATAATCAGTTACGTCACTTAGAATACACACTTCCATACATGATACACCCCCTAATTACAGAGATTACCCAAATTTATTTTTACAGCCATAAAAAAAAATACCAGATAAACTTACAACAATCAATTTCCTAGAATTTTACACAACTTGATTTTAACTTTAATCCACTGTCTATTCAGATCTTTAAAACACCTTCTGCTCAGTTATAAACACCTTCACATAACACGCCTAAAAACCTAACATCTACACACTTAAACAGAATAAACAATTGAAAAAAAAAAAAAAAAACAGGTAAATAAAAAAAGATTAACTAAAAGCTTACTTCCAGCAACATCATCAGCCATACAAAGAACAGTCAAGCCATCCGTACGTTTGACATGAAAAATATAGCGATCTTGCGAATAAGAAACGTTCATATCATTATTTCCAGGGGTTTTCTCCAGAATTTGCCTCGCAATTGTGCTCGCATTCGTCTGAGTCCCACTGTATTCCGCTAACACCACAGATCCTCTCGCTACAAGCGTGTACAGAATTGTCATCTCTCTTCGATCTTGATTGAAGATGATCGAGTTTGTAATCTATTTAGAGATCGAATTGTGGAGAGAGAGGGATCCGGAGGCTAGGGTTTCATCATGTTATGTAATGATGATTTTAAATCTTCATTATTGTTGACTACTCCGTATTTTATTTTATGTTGGTTTCAAAAAATATCTTTTGTTTAGTACTAAACGTTTCCTATTTTCTATTTTTTTTTATTTTCTATTTTTTTTATCAAATGGACAATTATGTTATGAACAGGTCGTGGTTAGGCTAGCCTGCTTTTGATAAAAGTTTTGGACTGATTTGCTTACCACGGATTATGAAAGACAAAGCGAACTAGTCAGGTTGGGTTAGAGGTGAGCAAAAAAAAACGGTTTGGGAACCGAAACTGGTAAAACCGACCCGAATCGAAACCGGTTTTCACGTGAAACCGGCACTAAAAAAATCTCAAACCGAACCGAAAACCAGTCTAAAACCGACGGAAAAACCGGTCAAAAGAAACCGAAACCAAAACCGTACACACGAACCGAACCGAAACCGGTCTCGCTAAAAACCGGTCAAAACCGATAAAAAACCGAAACCGAACCGAAACCGGTTTAAGAAAAATACATTTTTTTTGCCATAAACACAAATAAAACTTTGTTTTTTTGTATTAATATTCAATTTCCTTTTTTAAAAACCCTAAAAGTTATTAAAAGTTAAATTTTATGTAATTTATACGATTTTAAAAAGTGTGCGAAAAAACCGATTAAGAACCGAAACAAACCGAACCGAAACCGCTCTTACGAATCGACAAAACCGGTCTAAACCCGAACTGGTACTGTAGCGAACCGGTTTGGAACCGAAACCGTTCGACAAAAAAACCAATTTGCTCACCTCTAGGTTGGGTTGGGTAAATTGTCTGGCTTTCACAATTTAATGGTTTGTTGTCGATGGTTTAGCGTTTTCAAACAAGACAAACTTTTTTTCTTAAAAACATATTTTGTATTGATTTTGAAAATGATAAAGAGTGGTCATGAATATATTACATAAATATATGCACACCCATACCTATATATATTTTTTATAAAGAAAAAAAAAACAAAAGCAGTTACAACCAAATTATGAACTAGTGAGATACCCGTCCGTTGGGACGGGTTTTCGAACGGTGATTAAAAAGCGTGAAAGTATATTTGTGTTGATGTTATCATTTTGAGTAAGCAAATGTCGACAACTAATCCATATATAATCTTAATGTATATCAATTTTACTTACTATTGTTTCGTGTCTTCTATGTTCAATTATAGTAACCAACGTTCTATGTTTATGTTGATGATGAAGGTCACGTGGTGGTTACCAGGTGGTTGTGAGAGTCGCACGGCGGTTACAGAGATGGTGGTTAGTGAGGTTACTGTTAAGGAAAGCGTGGTGGTCTTGGGTGTTTTGGGTATGGGTTTTGTTTGGGTATGGGTTTGAGTTTAATAGAGCTGAGGGCAAAACTGTCATTTTGCCAAACTTAACCACAAAAACTAACCAGGTTAGGCCTAAAGGACGAGACCTGCAAGATTTTACAACATAAAGGACGACTCTCGTCAATTTTGAAATTAAAGGACAACCACTGAAAAACGACGTAAACATAAAGGACGATTTCTGTAATTTTTCCAAATAACAAATAAAAAATGATGTGTAACTAACAAATAAAAAATGATGTCTACATATTACATGTCTATGAAAATGGTAAGAATAATGAAAACGAAATAGCATACTACCCGAGCTAAAAGGATTTTTGCTTCACCGTAAAATAAACACCTTTGTAGAAAGCTCAGGCAGCTTTTATTTAAATTTATTACAGTATGTTTTATCACTCTATTGAAACTTATAGTTAATTGCAGTTTTTGTCACTGTGATTTGCACCAAGTGACAGGTTCAACACGAGTATAACGCTCTGAGTCTCTGACTTTTGTCGGGCTAAACACTTTACATAACACCGGTTAGTTTTTCTGTTAGTTTATGAGTGAAATGACTATTATACCCCTCCATCTCTTCTCCAACCCACCCACCACCACCTGCAACACCACCACCACCATCTTCACACCACCCTCCCTCTCCACACCATCTTATTATTATTACGCTTTTGCCCTAACTTCCGACAACTTCTCTCTCCATAAAATCCGTCATCGACGACGGCGACACCGGTCGTCTCCCTACTTGAACGACAACGCCCCACCCCATGCCACTGGTGTGATACCCCGAAAATTCAGGTTCTCACTTTAACTAAACTCTAGTTACATTCCTTGCATTATACTTAACTAGGGTTAGTTAGATAAGACATACGTGCATGGTTATGAGTCAAGGTGTGATTGCATGATTAGTGAACCTCGGATGTTGGTGAATAATAAACTTATGTGTCTCGGTGATACCTGACAAACTTATGTGAAAACCATACGTGATTATGTGAACCTAAACCGAACACGTTAATAGAAATCATTAAAAGTGGAGCATGAGGTTGATTAGGGTCTTAATGCATGGGGTTACACTTGTTACGGTCCGAAATAACGAAAACGTCAAAGGATAACGCGTCGGGAGGCGAAACGAGGCAAAAGCGCGCCACCCGGACCTGTGAGCGGCCGCTCACAGGCTCCGAGCGGCCGCTCGAACCTATCTGACGGTTTTAAACCGCCTCAAACTCGTATATAAGCATCCTTAACCCCCATGCAGCCCTCATGACTCAACCCTAATCGCCCCCTTACTGCCCCACACAGAATATTTCACTCCAAAAACTCCTGCTAAGGCTCAAGATCATCAATTGGGAGGCTCCAAGGCGCGCGATTGATTGATTTGAAGAGCTAAGGGTATAACTCATGATTTCTTACGCTTTTTACTTTATGTTTTATTGTAAAAATCATATAACAAGTTTGTCCAGGTCTGAATGGGTTTAATAAACATTAAAACATGAGTCTTTTTGAAGATTAAACGGATTAAACCTATTAATAAACGCGTAGTAACATCATAGGATGCTTGTTGCGCAAGTTATTGGTGTTTTGATCCTAAAAGCTTTGATCTTGACATGTTTGATAATAGGATCTGATGGGAATAGGTATTAGGAAAGTTGTATGATGATTATTAGGTGTTATTGATTGATAATATGCAACTAGGGTTTTGATATAATTGATAATAATGCACGATCAGAATCTGGACAGATTCTGAATGTCGACTTGTAGGGTCTGTTTCGTGGCTTGAAAATAATTGGTTTGATCGATTCTTTGCATATGAT
>JAUTDX010002368.1:0-49993 GCA_030844895.1 Ambrosia x helenae | reverse complement strand
GAGCAGAAGTACTAGCAGCCTTCCTCTTTCTAGAAGAGGCTGGAGCTTTGGCCTTAGGGGCAGGAGGAGGACTTGTCATCCTGGAGCTGGATAGAGAATTTTCTTAGGAGGATCAATGTTTTGACTGTCGATATCATCAAGATCAAAATAGTCAGGCTTCTTTGCTGAAACAAAGAAATATATACAGGTTAACACAAGAGCCAAGATAGGTGTATCCTCAAATAAGACAAACTCACCAGACATCTCGGTGGCACGACTTGTTGAAAAGCTTTTTTCTACTCCAAAAGTCCTTGCTGAAGCTAGAAGTTCGAGTACTGCCTTGTGTCTGATAAAAGAGTCTACTATAGGAGGAACAAGCTTGGCAAATCAAGCACCTGCAAAAACAATAAAATTATAGAAGACTATTAACATCCTCAGGATGTGACTATCTTGAATATATCTAATACATTTACCACTCTTTAACCAGGATATAGGGATCTCATCCCCATAAGGAATGGAATCCCTTCTCACAAAAAAGAACTTTGATTTCCAGGGCCTATCAGATTTCACAACGACGTGCAGAAAAGGAGGTTCTGCATCAATAAGTTGAAAAACATAACGGCAGGACCCATGTATCCTTAACTTATATATGTATGACAGGTCACCAATCTGAAGCTGGATACCATGAGTTTGAATGATCTTGTTACAGACTATCAAGATCCTCCAAATCTCAGGCATAAATTGGGCATAAGCCATTCCTGTCGCATCAAAGAACTCTTTGATGAAATCAGGGAATGGATATTTAAGACCAAGCTGGAATGTAAAAGGAAAAAACACACCCAAACAGAAGAAGCAAAGTCAGACTTTGCATTCAGATCAAAAGGCCGAATAACGGCAGAATCAGGAAAAGCCCCTGATTTCTTAAGGGCTTGAATGTCTGTATCGCTAAAAGTAAAGATTTCTTGATCAGGATCATTGATCAAGTTTTGGGTGTGAAATCCTTAGGGATTCCAAAACTACCGAGAGCCCTTGTTAATTTCTTACTCATTCTAAAAAATTGTTTTGAAAAACTATTTTTTGCAGGGATGAAAGGAAAAAGACGAGAAAAAAAGCGAATTAGTTACCTTTTTTTGACAATCTCAATTGATTATAAAGAACGAAGAGGAAGCCTAGATATAGGCGGCAGGATATGATAGGGCATAACGGTCATCACGAAGAATTAGCCTAAAAAATAGCCATTAGGGTCTTGGAACTTGGAAAGATTGACACATCAATTGGGAAAAATCTTTTTACCATTATAAGATAACGGTAACATATTTTTGGGACAATTGTTGTGGCTGAAAATCCTCAAGTTCCCGAAAAAACAAGGTTTTCCATGGATACTTCCCCTATATATATGTGTGTATATATATATATATATATGAGAGAGAGAGAAGGGCACTTGTGACTATTTTCTAATTTTATTGTTTTTGTAATGAAAGAAATATTCTTATTCTTATCTTCACTGTTAAATTTATCTATTTTATATTGTACTTAATAATAGCCTAATTGGCAATTTTCACTAATTTGAAAAGAAAAGGAAAATTCTTGAGAAATTGTTTTCTTCAAGATAACAGTTACTTAACTAGGTCACGTGTATTGAAAAAGATACGTAGGGTTATTTTGTGCCTCTTATTTATTTTGTGCCTCTTAGCTGAAAGTTTTTACTCTGTTTTTATATTCAATCGTAGCAACCTGAACGCAATTCTTAGCTTAAGAGGGAGAATTTGATAACGAGGGCTGTATTAGTGGATTATGTCTCGTCACGCGACGTGACGGGAAAGAGCACATCTGGTCATGCGATGTGACGGATCCCCCTGATCCTGAATCTGGTCACGCTACGTGACGACATCATCTGAAGCCCGTCACGCTACGTGACGGGAGTAAAATCGTGAAAAAATTAGTTTTTGGCCCAATTTCGATTTTAAAAACCCTAGGACGGCCATAATTCGAATTTATCATCATCTGGACGAGCTAAAGCTGCTCTGGAGCACTAGGAGGTGAGAGAAAGGCCAAGGGTCAAGATTTTGAGTATTGGGATCGAGAGATTCGGGTTTTAATCATTCGGGTTCTTCGTTCCTTTGTTCTTTTGAAATGCAAACTATGTTTCATGAACTTAGAATTGATTTTATTCCTGTTTTGAAAATGTTTATTAGCTAGACTTTCATTACTACTTAGGTTATGATGAATACTCATGATTGATTGAACGTTTTTATGGTTTTTGGAACTTTTGACTATGGATTGATGATTTAGTAAAGACTTTGATTATTTTTGATCTGGTGTATATGCGTATCTAGTTTTATTCAATTAATAATTATTTACTCCACATGCGTTTTTGTGAATGTCTTTCATGTATGAATGCGTGTTAGGTTGTGGACTGTGTGTTAGCAACTAGTTTATGGTAAATTGCTAGTGTTTTCCATAAGAGTGGTTTTTGTTGATTGGGTAGTTCTAGGTATTCTTCCAATTCCAATAGCTGTAAGGTGCGGGATTGTCGATATGTCTAGGGTCTTAAATTGCTAGATCTAGATACCTTGTAAGAAGATCTTCCTAGTTTCCTTACCACTACTTGCGTATCGAGTCAGGTCAGGTTTTCTATAGTTACCCTTGCACTATTAGTGTAGTGAGGCTTTCGCGCTGTAAGGTAGACTGTCTAGCGGTTACTTTATCATCAGAGTAGGTAAGCCTGTAAGGGTAACCTCTCAATCGGTAGTTTAACGGCTTATAGGTAACCTTAGGTTTCTCCTTGAAAAGGGTCGAGGGTCCTCTAGTTTATCCTATAAGTTTAGTATCTGAAGATCCCGGTTCCATAGCTAGTTCCATAACCATAAAAGTTCATCAGTCATGAGTAGGATTCTAACCTAGGTAGTATTTTCACCATCCTTTGAATTCAGTTCTGCTCAGTTTTCGTCTTTAGTTCAGTTTGTTTATTTTAGTTAATCTTTATTTTATTGCAATTTAGTTTTTAGTAAAACCCCCCCTCTAAAATAATAAATAGTTTTATTTCAGTTTTAGATAAGTTTTCGAGTCTAGTTACCGTTTTCCATTAGAGTCTCGTGGGTTCGATATCCGGACTTACTTTAGCTTTACTAGAGTCGATAGGTTCACTTGCCTGTCAGTAGTTTAGTTTTAGAGAGTCTAGAGTATTACTAGGTGTCTAGTTTTAGGTTTAATTTAGTTATTTTTATTAAACTACTTTTAGCACATCAAGTTTTTGGCGCCGTTGCCGGGGACTCTTGGCGATTGCGTTAACTAGCTTTGATTACACTTATCTGCTATATCTGTGCTACTTGTGTTTTGTGTTGAGTCTGTCTTTTTGTATAGTGAGTCGTAGGAGTCTAATTGTTTGTGTATTTTATTTCTGTCGAGTCTGTAAATATGTTTGAAATTTGTGGAGGACCCTATTTTACCGTTAGATTTCCACAAAATGCGGGGTCCTCTGCACATTATTATGCTAATTCCTTCGTGCAGCCGCCATCATGTTATTCACAGAGATATCCTGATCATTATTATGATTGCCCGTATCAGCAACCACATTTTAATCAGTATCCTGATCAATTTTCTGGAAGCAATTCTCATGAGCATAGTGATAATGATTGGAGTAAAATAAAGAGTCTGTTGACATTACTAGTTGCTAAGGATGAAAATACCCAGAAAATGTTAGCAGAGCACGACATCCTCCTGAAAAACCGACAGGTTACTATTTTAGATCTTCAACGAACATTAGAAGATATATCTAGGAGATTAGATGAAGAAGAAGAAAGAGAAAAAGTTCAGCAAGAGCAGCCGCCTAAAGTTGGTTATACATATGATGAGGAGGGAAACTACCTGGGTACATGAACGCTCGAGGGGAGTTGTTCCCAACGTTTCCAGAAGAAGGGAAAGAGCCAATCATGGAATACGAAGATGAAGAGATCATCCCAATCATGGAGACGAAAATGGACATTGAAGTCCCACCTCCGGTGCCACATGTTAGTATATATGATTTTGGGAGTGACTCTGATGAAGAGGACGATAGAGAAGAGTGGGCGGCATATCAGGATCATTAGAGAAGACAGAAATAATTGAAGAAGAAGTGGAATTGGGTGACTCCATAGGTATGATGTTTGGTGCAGATGAAGACATTGAGGTTAGTGAAACGTTGTTGTCTGAGGAGGATGAGCTTTTAGATATGGAGTTAGAGGGTTTGCCTACTTATGAAGATTTAGGGGAGTCGGATCCCGATGGGGATATAGCATACCTAGATGCCCTACTCGAAGGTGAACCGACAGACATGACTGAACCTGCACCAGATGAAAGAAATAAGTGTGGGGATCATCCCATGGAAATGGTGGTAGAATAAGTGCACCATAGCTGGCTCGTGTATTAGTGATAGATGGTATTTCAAAATCAACAACACCACGGGAGAGGGCAAGGAAGAGAAAAAGAAAGGATCGGAATCGAAGAGGATCAACGGTTGGCACGAGTTGGAGAAGAAGACGCCAGTGAATGTCAAGCACGATCAGTCTTCTTGCTACATGCCACGCATCCGGTTAATTCCAGGTAAGTTTAAATTTTGGTGGTTTGACCCGTTAAGCATGGTTCAATTATTTTTCAATTCCACAAATAAATATTCAATTGTTAATAAGAGTCGGGTGGAATTAAACGGGTTAGATCGAATCCAGATAAAAGAGAAGCCCCCTGATAAAGTTTAACTGTGGGGAGGCTCTGTAGATTTTGTAAATTTTTATTTTTACTTATTTAAATTTTTTCTAGCTTTTCATTTTTTTTTATTTGTGGTCCGTCCTTCGGTAGTGGTTCATAGGTTTTTATCTTTCTATTTTATTTTTGTTTTTATGTCTTTGAGTCTGTTTGCAGGATTGCGTGTTTGCTTAGGTAGAGGAAATTTCACCATGAGCGGATCCCATTTATTTATCTTTATGAGTGGGAGTTTCGGTAGAGGTTTGGGTAATAAAAGATAATTTTTCTTAAAAAAAAATTAATTAACTTTCTCTGAAAAAAGACTTTTCACGTAATGTGAAGAGTCTGGGCTGACCTGTTCGCCTCATGCGACCAGCTATTACCCCGGAAAGTTATATTTTTTTTCTCACTTGTAACGCGTGTTGTGATCACCAGTGTCCTTCACGTTAAGCGAGAACTAGATTTTTTTTTCTTCTTTCTTCTACCCATTTGGTTCTACCACCATTTACCGCCATTTTGCCAAGCAGGTACGTCTTCTTGTTTGTTGTTATATTATGAGTCTAAGTTAGTAGTTTGAGTTTTTTTATTTTGGCGTGGTTCGGTATTATGCTCAGGTTTTGTTTGTTTCATTTTGCGCAGGTTTGGATTGCACCGCCCGTACTCAATCCATTCGGGTGATTCCAGAGCTGTTATTATTTATCAAGAGAAGCCCAGAGTTTACCATTATGTCAGAGCCGATCGCGAATGAAATGCTATACGATCGAGCTGGATTGGAATAGAGTTTTTGGAGCTTACGCGTTAATAAACCAGCTAAGTCCTTTCCAATTTGCCCTTGTCTTTTTATTTTTGTATTTTATTTTTGTATTGGAAATTTATTTTTTGTTTTGAGTCATTTTCTATTCCTACATTGAGGGCAATGTAGAGTTTAAGTGTGGGGATGGGAAACTGTCGTTTAGTCTGTATACAGAGTCATTTCGAGTCCAAAAAAAAAAATTGAAAAAATTAATAAGAAAATGTCCCTAATTTTGAAGTTTGCATTATAAAATATGGGAGATGATAGGTAAAGTTAGGTGTCGGTTTTCAAATAGTATGTATAATAAGAGATTAAAATTGATTGAAAACGTGTCTGACTTGGGATATGTGGGGTAGGCTCGGCCGGTAGAAAGGTTTCCTTTGAAAAGTAATAAATTAATTATGTTAGGCTATTTTGTAGGTTCTCATCTAGGAGAAACGGGGAGACCGAAACCGGCAAAAATAGTATAAGAAGTACCGTTATAAGTAGAAAACCGTTAGAATTTCTAATCACTTAAAAAAAATTAGAAATCAAAGCAAAAATGCTGAAGCTTTAGGTGCCTGGTCACTGGGATAGCGACTTGGATTGGCCACACCCTCTGAGTTAAGTATGCTGAGATGAAAAAAAAATTGCTGAAGCTTAAGGTGCCTGGCCACTGGGATAGCGACTTGGATTGGTCATACCCTCTGAGTTAAGTATGCCGAAAAAAAAAAAGAAAAAAAAAGAAAAAAAAAAAGTGATTTTAAATTCTCTTGGTTTTTTGCATAAGATGGCTGGGAAATGGTCAAGTGGTCGTTCCTTTAGCTTCATAAGCTTGAGGCGGGATTAGGAGGAACTGTGGCTTCCTTTGAGTGAGACCCTAGATAGACTAATCAACATGAACTTAACATAAATAAAAAGGGGCTTGGAAACCGGTTTGGGTTTAAGAGGATCAATATACCTGCAATCGCAATCAACACGTTAGTAGATTATTAATTAAGTAACCTATGTTTTGAAACTGGATGTAAACCTAACTGTGATTCCATAGCATAATTCTTTTTCAGGGACGAAAAAACATAAGTGTGGGGATATTTGATGTATTGCAAAATACATCTGTTTTCGGTCTATAGTTTATGTTATTTTCGAGTCAGTTTGTGTCGTTTTTGTGGTATTTTCGTATTCTATTTAGTATTTTGTGTTGCACAGGAGTCCGGGCAAGAAATGAAGTAAAATGGAGCTTAAACGAGAAAAAACGAGCCTCCGGACGAGTCGCGGTTGATCGGGAAGTCGAAAAAAGAAAAAAATGAAAAATTATGTCTCGTCACGCTACGTGACGGGAAAGAGCACATCTGGTCACGCGACGTGACGGATCCCCCTGATCCTGAATCTGGTCACGCTACGTGACGACATCATCTGAAGCCCGTCACGCTACGTGACGGGAGTAAAATCGTGAAAAAATTAGTTTTTGGCCCAATTTCGATTTTAAAAACCCTAGGACGGCCATAATTCGAATTTATCATCATCTGGGACGAGCTAAAGCTGCTCTGGAGCACTAGGAGGTGAGAGAAAGGCCAAGGGTCAAGATTTTGAGTATTGGGATCGAGAGATTCGGGTTTTAATCATTCGGGTTCTTCGTTCCTTTGTTCTTTTGAATTGCAAACTATGTTTCATGAACTTAGAATTGATTTTATTCCTGTTTTGAACATGTTTATTAGCTAGACTTTCATTACTACTTAGGTTATGATGAATACTCATGATTGATTGAACGTTTTTATGGTTTTTGGAACTTTTGACTATGGATTGATGATTTAGTAAAGACTTTGATTATTTTTGATCTGGTGTATATGCGTATCTAGTTTTATTCAATTAATAATTATTTACTCCACATGCGTTTTTGTGAATGTCTTTAATGTATGAATGCGTGTTAGGTTGTGGACTGTGTGTTAGCAACTAGTTTATGGTAAATTGCTAGTGTTTTCCATAGGAGTGGTTTTTGTTGATTGGGTAGTTCTAGGTATTCTTCCAATTCCAATAGCTGTAAGGTGCGGGATTGTCGATATGTCTAGGGTCTTAAATTGCTAGATCTAGATACTTTGTAAGAAGATCTTCCTAGTTTCCTCACCACTACTTGCGTATCGAGTCAGGTCAGGTTTTCTATAGTTACCCCTTGCACTATTAGTGTAGTGAGGCTTTCGCGCTGTAAGGTAGACTGTCTAGCGGGTACTTTATCATCAGAGTAGGTAAGCCTGTAAGGGTAACCTTTCAATCGGTAGTTTAACGGCTTATAGGTAACCTTAGGTTTCTCCTTGAAAAGGGTCGAGGGTCCTCTAGTTTATCCTATAAGTTTAGTATCTGAAGATCCCGGTTCCATAGCTAGTTCCATAACCATAGAAGTTCATCAGTCATGAGTAGGATTCTAACCTAGGTAGTATTTTCACCATCCTTTGAATTCAGTTCTGCTCAGTTTTCGTCTTTAGTTCAGTTTGTTTATTTTAGTTAATCTTTATTTTATTGCAATTTAGTTTTTAGTAAAACCCCCCCTCTAAAATAATAAATAGTTTTATTTCAGTTTTAGATAAGTTTTCGAGTCTAGTTACCGTTTTCCATTAGAGTCTCGTGGTTCGATATCCGGACTTACTTTAGCTTTACTAGAGTCGATAGGTTCACTTGCCTGTCAAAAGTTTAGTTTTAGAGAGTCTAGAGTATTACTAGGTGTCTAGTTTTAGGTTTAATTTAGTTATTTTTATTAAACTACTTTTAGCACATCAAGTATTGCATTATTTACCGACAATAGGGGTGAATATGTGGGTCTTTCCAGTATCTTACCTCCCAAGGCATTTCTCATTATACAACACCACCCAACACACCGGAACAAAACGGTATTGTCGAACGACGTCACCGCCATGTCGTTGAAACCGGCCTCGCTTTACTTCATTATTCACACTTGCACAACATTTTGGTCCCATGCCTTTCAAACCGCAACCCACCTAATTAATCAGATGCCTACACCTATCCTTAACAACAAATCACCCTACGATATGTTGTTCAAACCGCTCCCTCTTATTCCAAACTTTAACCATTTGGTTGTCTTTGCTACCCATGGTTACGACCCTATGCCACTTCCAAACTCCACTCTCGTTCCACGGCGTGCATATTCCTTGGGTACTCATCCTCCAAATCGGCATTCAAATGCTATGACGCTACTACTCACAAACTATACCACTCCCGTCATGTTGAATTTATCAAACATATTTTTCCATGTAAATCCACTAACTCCCATCCCAAACACATGTCTTTTGACACCTTCCTGTTCACAAAACAATCAGACCAATCAAAACTTTCTCCTACCCAAACTTGTCTAAACTCACCCCACCATACCCCACAGCCCATCATAACCGAAGCCCAAAACCCCATCCCTCCACAACCTCTCGGCCTACCTCCTCCATCTCCTACAACCGAAGCCCAATCTCTCGGCCCCACACACCAACCCATCGACTCTCCCTCACCAACTGGGCCACCCTCACCAACCGGTTCAACCTCTCAGTCCGATAACACCCATACCACCCCAACCGCTTCCTCCCACACCGATCCCATCTCACCAATATCCCACTCCAACTCATCCGCATCTCAAATGACCCCACCCCCACGTAATCCTCAACCATCTCGTCGCCAACCAAAACCCAATTCAAAATATTACAACCCAATTTTGTCAACTCTACCACCATTCATCCTCTACCGTTTCTCTTGAACCCTCCACTTATACTCAAACCTTGAAAGATCCCGATTGGCGCCGTGCCATGGACCTTGAGTATAATGCTCTTCTTCATAACAACACATGGGAACTTGTCCCTCACACGACCCAAACTCCTATTGGTTGCAAATGGGTATTTCGAATCAAACGCAAACCCGATGGCACCATTGACAAGTACAAAGCCGTCTAGTTGCCAAAGGCTTTCACCAACAATATGGAAAAGACTATCATGAAACATTTAGTCCCGTTACTAAACCCGTTACCATTCGCACCGTTCTCTCTATTGCTCTTTCCAAAGGATGGTCTTTACGTCAACTAGATGTTAAAATGCGTTTCTTCATGGGACTCTTCACGAAGATGTCTTTATGGCGCAACCTCCCGGGTTCACCAACACGGAATTCCCACGTCACATTTGCAAATTAAAAAGGTCTTTCTACGGGCTTAAGCAAGCACCGCGTGCTTGGTACCTCGAACTTACCAATTATCTCATCCGATTTGGCTTTCAAAAATGTATCTCTGACCCCTCTCTCTTTGTCTACACCCTCAACAATATCACTTGCTATCTTCTTGTGTATGTTGATGACATTGTCCTCACCGGCAATCACAATCCATTTATGGATTCCTTTGTTCAAGCCCTAAGCAAACAATTCTCTATCAAAGACTTAGGCCCTCTCCATCATTTTCTAGGAATTGAAGTCATTCCTACGACCCATGGTCTATTTCTTTCGCAACATCGCCATATTCAAGATATCCTAACCACCTTTAAAATGGATGGTGCCAAAGAGGTCCTCACTCCTTTAAGCACTTCCGAATCACTTTCTTCCTTTGATTCCACTCCCCCAGTCGATCTTACTCCCTACCGCCAACTGGTGGGTACTTTGCAGTACCTCGCCTTCACGCGTACCGACATCTCCTTTGCAGTAAATAAATTATCTCAGTTCATGCACTCACCTAAACAATCACACTGGCAAGCTCTCAAACGGGTACTCCGTTATTTGAAAGGAACGGTCCATCATGGGTTGTTCTTGAAACGCAATACTAACCTTAACTTGCAGGCTTTTTCAGATTCAGACTGGGGCGGTATAATGATGGGGGCCGGTCCACTACAGCATATCTCATATACCTTGGGCCCAATATCATCTCTTGGAAATCTGCTAGACAAAAGACTGTTTCTAGATCATCTACCGAAGCTGAATACAAAGCACTCGCCAATGTTGCAGGTGAAATCTCATGGGTTAAAAATTTACTCAGTGAACTCGGGCTTCCAATTATGAGCACTCCATCAATTTACTGTGACAACACTGGAGCAACCTATGTTTGTGCGAATCCTGTTTACCATTCGCGTATGAAACATATCGCTGTGGATTAGCACTTTGTGCGAGAACAAGTTAATTCCGGGCAACTTAAAGTCTTTCATGTCAGCACCAAGGATCAACTCGCGGATGTCCTCACCAAACCGCTTGCAAGAGCGCCTTTCCTTTCCTTTCGGTCCAAGATTGGAGTCTCCAACGGATCCTCCATCTTGCGGGAGCGTATCAACATCACCAATCAAGCAATCAATGATTGATTAATATTCTCCCCTCATTTAATAGTCAATCAAGATAATTGACAAATGATTGCAAAATCACACTTAATGGCTGCACATAATTCTTTCTCTTGATTTATGCCATTTATATTTATGTTTGTATATTTACCTTTTCATAGCATCTATTCTATCTATATAATAATTGAGGTCACTTGGGTTGAATAGCCTCCTCTTAGGGTGTCCACGTCATACTCCGATTCATTCTCGCGGGCTCGAGTCCGACCCGTTTTCTCTTTTACCCAAACGCACCTCTAACATGCAATCACTGCCCAACTCCCTCAAAACCCTAACCCTAGCAACTCAAACTCACGTTTTCTTCTCCGCATATTTTCTCCTGCTCCGTCTTCCAACGCTACGATGATCCCCACATCTTGATCTGTAATGCTTTATTACATGAATCGTGTTTAACTTTTGTTTAATCGTGATTTACCATTCATATATGTTAATCTTTTAGGTTTTTAAACAATCGACATTCACGAAATCACGTTTTAGTCTTCATCTAAAATGTCGAATTGTTTTGATATTTTTCATATATGTTCATCTTTTCAATGTTTGAAATCTCAAATTGTGTTTGATGTTTCGAATTGTGATGTTCATCTAATGTTTTTTCTGTTTATATTTTCTGAAATAACTTAGCGTGTTTAAGATTGTATGTGATTTCGATTTATCATTTAGGGTTTAAAAGAAAACCGACTTACCCGAATCCTTCTTATTTCAAATTTCTTTTAGGGTTTTCAAAAGAGCGTTTTAGAGATTTGGATTTATCAATAGAAGGGGAGCGGGAGGTTGCAAAAGCAATAAACAAGTGGAAAATCACAATCACAATGTAATGGATCATGAGGTATCATCTATCTTTATTATTAAAATCAATTCTTCGAATCCTAACTATGATGACAGTGAATTCAAATTAAAGCCCAGTATTTGGATCACGAATCAATATAAAACTTTATCTTTTTCAGTTTTGTATTTTTTGTCATTTTTATTATGGATTAAATATGTCTTTAAGAAACCTAAAAAGAACATGTGAGGATTCGAAGGAAATATCTATGCATTAATCCCATGATCCAACATTCCCTGATAACTATTATTGTACACGTATAATAGCTTCATTTATATGAATGGTTGTTTGTATTATTATTTGGTAGAGTAGAGCAATGGATGATTCATCTCAAGATAATAGAAACATGAAACCCGCCAAGTGTTCAATGAAATGACCAAATGAAATGGTTAACAATAATCTAAATACTTTCATATAAACTCGATATGAGATTTTTCTATAAAGGAATAAAATAACTAAATATAATATTTTTATGTGTAGAGACCTAAATATGGGGATATGAAAGTGAAGTGAGTATTTTGACAAATTATAATTAGTTTGAATTGAAGTGATGGTGCACACGTATGGCATCACCACCATCAGCAATTCCATCTCCTTCACCAACATGTTCAGAATCACGAACTTTAATTTGGCAGCTATAGACCACCTATTAGTTCAAGATAATCTCTATAAAAAACATCTCAAGTTCATACTAAACATATTGGTAATGATGAGTATTTGCCATCTTTAGATTTTTCACCATCACCATTACCATCACCATCTATCATTACCTATTGGAAGTAATATGCCGAAGGTTCTTTTACGGTCTGATAGTGCTCATGTTTAGATACATGCTTCTAGGTTTGGTGATGAGTCTTTATCTTCGAATAAGACGGTTTTGCTTTTTCCTCATCTTCTCAAAGCTACTAGACCAGGTCTTTCTTTAGTCGAGATAAGCTTGAGTAATCCCACAACTGCTACAAAGGTACTTTCACAAAGCAAATGCCACTGAATTCCATGCACTATTTTAAAAGGTGCCCATTTTGACCAGTGGAGTATTTTGTGTTGACCTACTATACCCAAGAAACACACAGAACTTATTATTTGAGCTATTTTTAATGTGTTTGGTAGATATTGCCCAGTCTAAACAAGCTACATGATGGAGCAACACTTTAGAGGTGAATTCCCTTAGCTTTAATTTATCTACCAGAAAATAGTCATTTTAGTTTTGTGGATATTTTATGGCCTAACTCAGTGGTGGGTGGGTGGCTAAAAAAAAGTAGGCCTAAACTAATTAAGGGAAGGTAAAAGGGGTATAATATATTTCTATGAAATTGGATGGCTTACATTTAGAAGAAAGTGGTATTAGTTTTTGATGTCGTTCATCGCCAGGTTGGATGTAAAAAGAATGTTGTTTACATATATATTCAGTGTGAATGTTATTTGCCCTATTTATGGCAGGAACAAGTTTTGGATGTCTGAAATGGTGAATTACGTAGACAACTCTGGTGCTAAGAACATGTACATCATCTCAGTGAATGGATAAAGGGATGGCTTAACCGTCTTCCGCTAGATTGCATCTAAGATATGGTTATGGCTACCATAAAGAAGGAGAAGCTGGATCTCAATTATAAAATGGTATGTCTCTCTCGATCCACTTTTCTTCAAAGCATTTTGTGAAATCATTGAAAATCTACTTAAATTAATCGTTGAGAGATTATAATTGCTATAGAAAATCAAACTTATTGGTAATCAGGAGAAAGGAAATAGTATTTTGAAAAAAAAAGACAAGGTTTTCTATATTGCCATATTTCTTTTTTTATTACTTCTGGTAATGAATATTGTAATCACCTACTTCATGATTGGTAATGCATCGAATTAAAAGTTTTTATTATAATGCAACTAAAAAGTTCTGTTCTTTGTTAAGACCCTTTGTTACAAAGTTTTATTGATGGTATGTTAGACCTAACAATATGTTCAATTTTTATGAAGTAAGATGAATAAGTTTTATGGTTGCAATTGTGCAGGTACACTTTGGTGAGAGTCAGAGAGATGTTATGCTACTGTAAGTCTTTGGTATTGATATTAGTTATGCAATTTATATGATTTGAGTAATATATGATTTTCTATTTACTTGAGAACTGAATATATATAGTCTTTGAAGGTACAAGTTTCAAGATTGATGCATATACAACCTTTTCAACTTAAACCATGAAACGCTTGTCTAGCTTATGATGTTTGCTTGAATCTTTTTATAATTATATATTTAAATTTTTAAGTGATTAAATCATTTGACACATCTCTGTGATATTAAGAATATTAGAGGTCTTGCATGTTATATAGTGATTTTAATGGTACTGGATATTGTGAACACGAGGAATGGGACTTTTGGGTTCTGCATCAACTGGCAAGAGGCATAATATTAACATCAGTGAAGATGGAATTCAAGTTTTTGGTTCTGCAACAATTTCCAAGAGACATGGAAACAACACTCTTGCATAAATAAGTCACGCACACTATCTTACGTCTTCTCAACTAAGGTATCATCATCTCTTTGATTATCATTTTTCCCACATTTTGGTTGTCCTTTCCAACAAAGCAACCATATTAGCTTTTATTTTTCTATGTCAAAAAAAGTGGGTTGAGATGGGTTTGGTCAAAACAAGAAACTTTTTTGTGTGGGTCAAATTGGCCAGGTCGAGTTGGGATGACCCAAAGTACTTTTCTGTCTACTATTACCTTTTTGTTTGTCATGATTGCTATGTATTATATCTGAGTACAACAATTTATTGGTGGCAATTTCAAAGCGTTTTGATTTTTTAATTTTGATGAGTTGTGATAGTGTTTTATTTCAAATGGGTTATATCAATGTTGATAAGATAAACTGGGAATGGTTCACACATGATATGGCGCTTGTGATGAAAGGTTTTGTAGGCATATTGACTTATATGCATGAATAGTTGTTCGTATATCTCAATTGTCATTTACACTCTTTATTACGCATTGATGGATTAATGTATTCAAGAACTCTTGCATCTTCTTACCAAGCAACCCCAACCTGTATGCTATGATGGGTTCGAACCTTCTGGTAGAATGCATATAATTTTAACTTCAATGAATTTGCTTTTTATGTTGAACATGGAGTTATAAAAACCATAAAATAAACTGACATTTGCTGGTTGAAAAGTAAATATTTGAATAGCTGATTGGTTTGCTCATGTTTCGGGAAAACAACTTGATGCTTCTCGGCTTCATATTACTCCTCCTTGCAGCCACATCTAATGTTATATCCAATATTTGCATCCTTTCAAAGTTTTATGGCAGTTTCCATCTATGCAGCAAGCCTATCCTCATGTTGCTGATAGTAAACGGAGACTTTTATGAATTAAATAAAAAATAGTTGTAAAAAGGTGAGCCAATTGTTTGTATTATCAATTTTTCTAATTTCAATCTTAAGAATATATGTGCGTAACTTTGAATATGCATAATTGTGAACCATTTGCATCAGATAAAGGACTTGAGCAACTCCATCCTTTTATTTTGTGCTTCTATATTCTATGCTGAGGTGGCGGATGAAAGTTTTAGTGAAGCACATTGTAATGAGGTGGCGAATGGAAGTTTTAGTGAAGCACATTGTAATTTATAGTGGTGTAATGTCACGTGCAATCTTTTTATGCAAACTTGGATAGATATAAGGATATCGATTGAGGATTAGATGGTTGGTTGCTTTGCACATATCTCATTTGCCGCATTTGCCATATTTTTTCATTACTCATATAACTAAACTAATTCCTGACTGTGTCAAGAATCGATAAAGTCTTACGAAAGTTCACACTTAATAGAAGCCTCATTCATTAACCAACTCCTTTTACTTTTTTATACATGCCTGTTTTTTTACCATATTGTCAATGCTCTTTTTTCTTTTCTAAACCATATTTTTCCTTTATTATTTAGTATTTTATACTTCTATAGTTACATTAATTATATATTTTGGTGATGTATTAAATGTAATATTTTGAGCAGGTCTATATGTTGGATCGCTTAGACAAGCTACAAAATGCAAGACATGGTGAATTTAGTCTGTCATTGATGATTATAGAGTTATAATGTTAAAGTAATGGAGTTTATTTGTATCTAAGCTTTGGTTTAGTATATAAGAAAGCTTGAGGGAAATATAAAATGTTCAAATAAACACATTGCGCCTCGCATACGTGAAGCTTTGCACCTCAGCTAGGGACCCCATCGTGTCAGTAAGCCTCACGCTTTTTAAAACCAAGCCATTAATGTTATCTATTAAATTTTTCATAAAATTCTTTAATATGAAACATTATAATTGATATTTAATGATTACCTAATACTTCTCAATCATACTCCAAAATCGATCATCAATTATGACATATATGTGCACATTTCACGCGTTTATATCAACATAATGTGAAAGAGCAATTCTTCATTTCCAAGTTCGACTCTATAAATATAATAACCAAAGTATTGTCAACCTACCCCAACAAATTTGAAAACAAATAAATATATGCAAGTTGTACCATTGTTAGTGTAGCTTTCTAATTTTGTTCGTATTCGATTCAACTTTTGACATAATATTCCTTGCTCTATTTTTATTTTCCTACCCTTTTTATCATTTTTCTGATTGAAGTCTTATTCTTTTTTCCTTCCATAAAGAATAATGGCTGCAGCATAAGCACAAGAGTTTTCAATAGTTAACGAAATTGATGTCAACCGCAATGATGTTGCTTTGAGAGTGAAGATTATTCGTCTTTGGCGTCAACCTGGTCGTCGCAACCCTAAAGATGCTTACTCAATTGAGATGATACTCATAAATGTAATACCCCAATTCATAATTATACTAGCAGTTTTTTTTTTTTTGGTTTTTTTCTATATTTATTTTACACGGTTTGTGTGTGTGTGTGTATATATATATGTATACACACGTTATACAAATTAATTATTTATTCTTCTTTAATAATGATTTACAGGGAGACAAAATTAAGGCGAACGTATTAAAGCGTTTGTTTTTCTTTACATTAAACTGTTAGATGACATTTTGCATTTAACATCAAAATTCATACATATTGCATTATCAAATATTTAGTAACCAAAACAACTTGCATAATACAATTCTTATTTTCCTATTTTTTTCTTTTTACCTTCGGATGAACCGTGGGTCCCCACGGGACTCTAACCTAGTTCTCTATATATTAGTATGTAATACTTTGTACAGATGCAAAACAATTCAATACAAAATCATTTTGACAATAAATATTTCATGAAACAACTCCAATTTATACAAGGCTAATTGTTTTTAGAGTCTTATTAGTTGGGTGTTGTTTGTTAATTGCAATTTTTTTAGTTAATATATATGTGGGTTTCATTTGGTTACAGATTATAAAGTTGTTTCATTTGTTTTTTAGGCTGATTCTGTCGCAAAAAGCTTTGATGTGTGTTATTCATGGAATTGGTTGTTGATGTTATAGCTTGTTTTCATATAATCAAGTGTTTTTACTCTTTGCCTATCAAGTGTTTGATAGAATTCTCAAGTGAAAATACTAAAAGCTAGAGTATGATAAGTATACGATCATGTCCTAGTTTTGAAGTAAACGTATATACAAATAAGAAGTAAACGAAAGTACGAAACAAACCAACAATTCAAATTTGATATGATAAGATGAAGAAAAAAAAAACAAAAAATACGAGACAAAACAAAAGTAAGATAGAAAAAATATATGCTTCTGCTTATACTGTTATACATGCATATGTGATAATGGTAGCAAACAGATACTTCATTAGCCATTACCGTTCTATATGTTGAAATTGAAAAGAAACTATACAGCTGCTATACATAAGTCAAGTATAGCAGCTGTTACCATTGCATATGTTGAAAAGAAGCTATACGGCTGCTATACATAAGTCAAGTATAGCAGCTGTATGTATAGCAACCGTATAGCAGTCGTATATCACACAATTTTAACTATATTAAAACTTTTGTTTAACATGATAAAAACTCTGTAGGATATATAGCAGCCGTATATGATCATGATTCATGAGATAGTTGAGCAGTCGTATGTATACGTATAGTAGCAGGAGAATTATCAGTAAAGAAGCAACGTTTACCTGGTGCAGCCGTCCATTAGTTATTCAGATTTTAGCAGCAAATTATTAGTAAAGAAGCAGAAGAACAGGTTATCATTTATAATATTATAGACGTAATATGTATTGGTTTTTTCGGTTGAAGCTTTAACTCTGTTTCCCTGTAGCTTAAGTAATCATTCCTATAGCTTATTTAATCATGTTTTTAATCATTATGTTCTTAAGCACTTAACAAAATTGTTACAAGTATGGTACATAGGTTACTTTAGTCATGTTTCTTGAATTCTTAATTAATCTAAATCACTTAATTGGTTATGTGTTAACTGTAGGCTGCTGTTATTGGGCTCATGAATAAAATTGGCGCCATACTTTTGTTCACCATTCTAATTTCCTTTTCTGAATTTTTGAACCCTTCGACCTCTCTTGCTGATGCGGTTTCAAAATGGAGTCTGATAATAGTTTGATACGCCCCATATGTAAAATATGGGGAAATTGAACAAACTAAACATAGCTAGATAATGATCTATATTTGACATATGGATTAACTTTCCTAAATATCATTTTACTTTTGAGAGGTACAACTACTTTGGGGATGATATTTTCTAGCCCCTTCATGTTTATAATATAAATATACATTATTTAGTGTAGGAATGGAGCAGATAAACTTTGTAACTTGCATCATATGATTTTAAGAAATAACTATTGTTGTTTGGTAGATATGGCTTCGAAAATATTCTTTCATATCTTTTCATCTAATAATCAATTTTTTGGTACATATGTGGAACTCACATGGTTTACAAAAACGGGTGAGGCGTACGCCTCGAGGTGCGCCTCAAGACGAAACTCTAAGAAAACGAGTTTGAGGCACGCCTCATGGGTTCAGATTGTACATACCCCTCATGAGGCGAAGGGAAAATGCCTCAAGGCTCGTTTCCGTTGTTTTAAAGTTTGGGAACTCACATCGGTTTATCATATGAAAAGGATTAATCTTTTGACTTTGGATATGGAATGGATTAATTTTAGCTAAAACTATTGAAGTTTTGAACAGAATTTTTTATAGACTATCATGAGTTGTTATAAATGTTTGGCAGATTCTAATTATTTAAGAAATTAGACATTTAGACCAAATACGAGACCGCTGTGAAAAGAGGAGATATATAAGAGTAAAAGTCTTTCATGTTAGGTTGTAAAACAAGTTCTAATTATGGAATTCACATTACTTTTTAATTATAAGTGAAACTAATCAATGATCACTCAAACTGAATAATCAGTATTAGAATGTGATATATTAGATGCCTTCCAAAAATGACATTTGCTATATTGCTTTTGTAAGGACCATTTGATACTATGGTGTATTAAAATTGAATTATTACATAAAGCTTCTTTCAATTATATGATTCAGTTTTATACTTAGACAAGAGGTTCATAACCACCACATAAAGCCTCTTTATGGTAGAAAGCTTCTTTCAATTCCTCAATTTTTATGTTAACTGTTTTTGACCGATTATGTTTCGGATTAGATAAACTTAGTTATAATTATCTATACTATCTATACTATATTATAAAGCATGAGAGGAGGATACCTGACAAATTTAAGTAATTACAAGTTTAAAGCTTATGGTACAATACTAAATGAGGTTACTTAGAGGGTAAATTGTCTTTTAATCACTATCCAAGTATCTTCTTTTTATTTTTCTACCCTCTCATCAATACCCATATAATTCTTTTAATTTCATTTTCAACTTGATATTTAATTCTGGTATTTATAACCCATAATTTTGGTATTTAATTTTGGAAAATGGTGACTCTTTGTAATCTCTTCCTACGCCTTTGCAAATTACTCCAACCATGACAAAACCGACGGATTTAAATGACAATTATTGAGATATTGAAACGTATTAAAGATTCGACAAGTCATTGTTGCTTATGGCCGGGTAGATTGATGATCTTGAAGTTCAAGCAACCAAGTTCTCTGATGTCTGTGTTTCAAACAGAAGAATCTCGATTTCTTCAATTTAATATGAGATTTATTTATTGATGATTCTGATGTCTGTGTTCAAACAGAAGAATCTCGATTTCTTCAATTTAATATGAGATTTATTTATTGATGATTAACAGATTTGGTTTCTGTTTGTTGGCATTAGGTTTATGGAGGAAGACAATGAAGAAGATTGGTTTTCCAGAATTGAAGGGAGGTAATGTTCCTCACCCTCTCTTTCTCTCTTCTCAAATAAATACGCATCTATTCAGGATATTGGGTATCCTAATTGGGATTTTTATTTTTTATATGATGTTTATGTATCTCAATTTGGATCTAGGTTCATAAGAGATATTGGATTGGGTATTTCGAGTGATATGCTTGACATTCAGAAGAAAAGCTTGCTGGAAATTATGTTAATTAAACGTAAGCATAAGTTTCTTTCAATTAAATTTCTCTTTATTTGGTAGTAAATCTTTTTTATAAATTTGTTTAAGTTTTGTTTTTAACTATTGGTATTACACTCTTATGTAGCAATGTAAAACTATAAGCTCTCTTTAAGTTTCAAGTTTCAACCCTATCTATTGTCTCAAACACTCATCTAGCCCAATCCCAATCCATCGCAATCCCTCATCATTAACCCAACACCATCTACATCAATGTATAATTCGATATATATAAATCTTATAAGTTTAATACACGTAATCTTAATAAATACATAACTAAAAGATAAGTTTGTGGAACTTAAGAATAAATTTAAATGAAATAATGTAAAATAAATGAATACATAACTAAACGATAAGGTTTGTGAACTTAAGAAAATAATAATTCAAAAAGTTAAGATGAAATAAGGTAAAATAAAGCAAAACAAACAGAAGAAGCCTAACTGGCCTCATTGTGACTAACTTAGCTCCTATGTGTTATCATCAACCTGGAGTTCTGGAGTTGGGCCCCTCATCATAACCCTCGAAGGGAATATGATGGGTTGTTTGGTACTAAATAGCTCTACAAATCAAATAGAATTCTCTCAAAGATGCTAAACTGGTTTGCAGGATCAAGAAAGAACAGAAGCAGCCATAAAAGTACTTTAGAATAGAATATTCCAGGGGGTTGAATAATCAAAGTTTTGTCTTTTGAATCGGATACTTTTTTTAAACTGTTATGACGTTAATATTGTTTATTTAATCGGATTATTTTGAATATGTTATAACCTTAATAGTCATTCAATGGAATACGTATATTGTTTATGCCATTCATGTTGCAAAAATTTAGTCATTTGTAATTGTGATGTAGGGAATTTATAAACGAATTACCTTTTGGAAGTCGACACACCAGGTATAAATTTCAGTTCTTGTGTTCAAAACATTTCGCCTTTACTATTAGCGGCCAAAGCTTTACTATTTGAGAATTAGATGTCTTTATCCTCATCTACACACTTCGAGATGCATGTTCTATTTTGATCAAATCTTCAACAACAAGGTAAAACCCGATAATCTCAGTTTATTCCGTTTTGACACTTGTACTTTCCGGCAAGCTTATAGTTTTTTTTATTATAGTCTTAGGCCTGCTTTTGATTTTAGGGCTCTTGCTTTTGCTGTCTTGTCAAAAATTGATTTGCGATTTCATCATTATTTAGATTAATAATTTAATTTTAGATGCAGGTAACTTTTTTGCCGCATCTCGTGACATAGGAAGATTCTGTTAGTCATATTGTGACATGATTCTTCATACCAATCTTTATTAGACCAAATTATGTGTGTTTAGCATCTTTGTAGTTGAGAAACATGGAGTGGTTATCTTTATGATCTGTTATAGTGTTGTTCATAATTATAGGGAATCAAAATGTATGCTATTATTGTTTATTTTGGGTTGATAGTCCAAATATATAAAATTTTGAACAAATTTGGATGATGATTATTATTATTGCATTTTGCTATTTGGGTATTTTGTTCAGACTTTGTTGGTGAAAGATGCCTGGGTTAGTTTTGGATGAGATTTATGAAGATATGGTTATTAATGAGATTCTGGAGAATGGAAACTTGCCGAAAACAAACGATAATTTGGATTCGGGCAAGTCTCCAGATAATGTGGCTACTGGGAATAGTGTGAGTGTAGTAAACGAGCCTTCTATCGATCAGCTTTATGATAATGTGTGCGAGATGCAGAGTTTTGATCAATCGGCGTCGGATGGTGAAGAGTCAAGAATTGATTCAAAGTTGAGGCATTTGGTTGGAGGTGAGATGAAAGAAGTGGAAATTATCCGACAACAAGACATAATTTTTTGTCGTCTTCTCAACCAAGTTTGGTAGTTTGTTACTAAAATTAATAGTTTATTTATATTTATTTTCTACAAGTCCAAGAACCATCTTAAAAATAAAATCCATTAACAATATATTTACTAGATTTAGCACACCTTTAACATCAAATACTACACAATATACCATGAAAGGATCGATAAACTAACAGTAACGAATATCCACAATATACCATGAGAGGATCGATAAACTAACAGTAACGAGTATCGCGCTACAAATTGTCTCCCCGCAGCAACGCGCGGGTTCCCCACTAGTATATATAAAGCATGAGGGAGGGATGACCGCAAAAGTTAAGTAATTACAACCCTTTATGCATATAGTACAACCCTTAATTGAGTTATTTAGGGGGTAAATTTGTCTTTTCCACACTATTATGCATTTTACTCTCAAATTGAAATCCATTCTCTTTACGCTAGATTTTAAGATGAGGAAAATCAAAAGACGTGCCTCTTTGTTTTCTGTTAAGACGCTGAACACTCATGATGGTCGTCGTTACCATCTACCGTCATTCATTAGTTCATTACCAACCATTATTGGGAATGAATGCCACATTCAATTACCCTACCATGCAATTCAATTGTTTGCCTCTTCGTCTCCCTTTCTTCATTCCTTAAAACCCACCAACAAATTGTTTGCTTCCTTAGCCTAATTTCAGAAAAGTCCTTCCAAAAGGAGTTTCACCACAAGGCGATTTATTGTTTGCAGAAGTCGCATATTGAGGTCACTTCATCTATTTAGACATTAATTTGTTTGTTTTTATTTAGGGCAAATGGCTGATGAATTGAGGAATCTTTTGGAACTTACCTTGCCTAAGGTCAAGGAAGGTAAAAGCCTAAATTTAGTTTAGGGGTAGCAGATTCCAAAATTGGGTCTCACATGGTTTAGTTTAATCAACAAGTTGTTATCGACTCCTGTCATAATAGATCAATGGTAAATATTTATAATTTTATTTTTAGGTACCAATGACATTGTATTGTATTGTACTTTGTTTTGCCGGCTTTACAATTTCTTGCTGACCCGTTTATACAGTTTTACATAGAAGTTCCACCGTTAAAAAATGTAATATACTTTTATTTGATTACAACTCAGGAACAGAACAACCATGTTTTTGTTAGTGGTTGTACATTATGCTGAGATTGTTGTGGTTTGAAGAGAAAAAGCTGAGATTGGTGTTTTGGAGGCATAAGCTGAAGAGGTTAACCTCCCAATTAGCAGTTGTTGAGAGACTAAGAGCAGCAGAAAAGAAGGTAAAACTTGAAGGTGGTGTTGCGGGTCAAGAAACTGATGAATCTAAACAAGTGTTGAGTGGTGATGATAATGGTACAGAAATTAAGATTCAAACGACTTTTCGAGGGTTTATTGTATGTTTTTTCTCCCTAAATTTATGATTTTTGTGAAATTTGAATTTGTTTTGTTCTGAATTGGAATATAACTGTCGAAATCTTTAATCGGTTAGAGTTTATTGTTTGATTGTATCAAACGGAAGAGGGTAGCTTATTGATGCAATCAAGACATCAAGTACAGTCAAAATGGACCCTTTATGGTCAAATACACCAATTTTAAGATCTTAATTTATATGTATACTTTAAGGTTTATAAAATTTCAAAAACAGGATCAAATACTAATTTTAGGAGAATGTTAACAAAAGAGCTACATGGAAGTGCAAAAAGAATTGCCCCTCAAAAGTTAAAAGTTTGACCTTAAAATCTAAACATATGATAAATGGTTTTTGCTTGATGTTGTTGGAAATAATAGCTACGAGTGCATTAAGTTGAAATGAGTTTGTTTATTTGGTACTCCCAAATATTTTTTGACTTTTAAGGTCAAAATCACTAATTTTATTAGTTCTTCGAGCTTTATAAAATATCAAAAGCATATTAGCATAAATTGGATGGTACTATTTGGAAAAGAAGTCTAGCAAAATAGTTTGATGATGAACTGCTTAAAAATGTGAATCTCAAGAGCCAAAGTTTAAAAGAACGGAAACGAGCCTCGAGGCGTTTTCCCTTCGCCTCTTGAGGCGTAAGCCTCGAGGCAAACCGAGGCGTAGGCCGAGGCGGAATTAAAAAATTAAATAAATAATTATATATCTTCAAAAAAATAAAATGCTAACTAATTTCATCATCAAATTCATCAAAAACATCAAAAACACACATAAAAAAGACATAAAATGTCACAAAAAGTCGAAAACATCAGAAATATACCTGAAAACCCCCTGAGGCGCACCTGAGGCGCAACTTTTCATAACGCCTCAGTCCTGTGAGGCGCATACCACTGTTCAAACACCTGAGGCGCCGCCTCAGAAGCGTTTTCAGGCCGAATCGCCTTGAGGCGCGCCTCAAGCGTTTTTTTAAACCATTTCAAGAGCTAAAAGTTTGACCTGAAAAGTCAAAACATATAATTGTGGTTTTTGCATGGTGTTGTTGGCAAGAAAAGATCTAAGGGCATCAAAGGGAGTAGTAAGACTATAAGCTATTATTCGAGGGCATTTAGTTCGACACCAAGCGGTCACAACTATTAAGCATTTGCAATCAGATGTAAATATTCAATCACATGTGCTATGAGAATTCAAGTGGCAAACTTCAGTTTTCATGATAATTATAAAAAATGTAGTGGAAAGGATGTAAAGGTATTTTAGCTTCTTAATTCTTATGCTTAAGGTTGCGTTTCTGTTTAATTTAATTAACTGTATTTTTCGATGAATATGTAAGAATATGCAGATCGATATGAATAGTCAAAAGAGGTGGTATGACAACATTTTAACAAAGGAGGAACAGGATGCTATGTTGTTGGTAAGTGAGAAGCAGCTAAGTATCTATATACTTTATGTTTATAGTTAATGGTTTGATTTTCAAAAGTCAAAACAGTGAATTTCAATTTTACAAATTGGTGTCATTTGTTTAAAATCAGAAAAGCTAAGCGTTGCATGAAACTTGACGCCGGTTGGAATGCGCCTATTGGGTTTAGTAAGTTTGCTGAAACGCAGGCTGAATGCGTGTTAAAGAGGATGCAAGTTCAGGGATTTCGCCATGAGAAGAGGCAAGCCTCGCTTGTTCTTTGTTGGCAGAATCGCGAGTTGATGACGGCTTCAGCTTGGAGTTGTTGAATATGAAGAAGATAACTTTGAACTGTTGATCAACTTCCTGAATAAGTGTATGAACTAATGTTGATGTTTGATGTTGTGAACTTTCTTTGTTGCCATTCATCTTCAGAGAGTGTGGTTCATGAGAACGCTTATTCAAGAAGTTGAACTAATATGCCCTGAAATGAAACCGATTCAGATCATTTCTTTGTGCTCATATTTTATTTGTATTTCAAGCAAGTATTCACATGATGCTTTTGTCATTGTACAATATCAAATCTTCACATGTTTACAATTATATCAAAATTTTAGGAAGTTAATATATATATATATATATATATATATATATATACATAGGGTAAGTATCCATTGAAAACCCTCTTGAGTTGTGCAAACCCGTGAAAACCCTATGTAACAACATTGTTTTTTTCTAATTTTTTTAGAGTAGGTTGTATACTTAATTTTATGACTTTCGGCTCAAAAAAATCAAAAAAGCGCCGAATAGATTTTTTTTTTAAAATTACGTAACACAGATGTTACATATGTAACAATGCTGACGTATGATAAAATCCAGTTTTATGTAACAGGGTGTAACAAAATAATCTACTCGACGCTTTTTTGATTTTTTTTTTGCCAAAACTAATAAAATTGAATATAAAACCTATTCTGAAAAAATCAGGAAAAAAAAGAATATTTACATAGGGTTTTCAGGGTTTGCACAACTCAAGAGGGTTTTTATTTTAGCCAAACCCTATATATATATATATATATATATATATATAGGTAAAGTATATGGAGGAAACCCTCCTTATTTGGTAAACTCTGGAAACTCTGACTTCCCAACATTTTTTTTTGAAAAAAATAGAGTATGTAATATACATTTTTTTAAGCATTTTGAGCCAAAAAAATCGAAAAAGCGCCGAACGGTTTGCTTTTTAAAAAATAAAAAACGTCTACTGTTTACATATAGTTAACACAAGTATCCTTTGAAAACCTCTTGAGTTGTGCAAACCCGTGAAAACCCTATGTAACAACATTGTTTTTTTCTAATTTTTTTAGAGTAGGTTGTATACTTAATTTTATGACTTTCGGCTCAAAAAAATCAAAAAAGCGCCGAATAGATTTTTTTAAAAAAAATTACATAACACAGATGTTACATATGTAACAATGCTGACGTATGATAAAATCCAGTTTTATGTAACAGGGTGTAACAAAATAATCTACTCGGCGCTTTTTTGATTTTTTTTTTTTGCCAAAACTAATAAAATTGAATATAAAACCTATTCTGAAAAAATCAGGAAAAAAAAAAGAATATTTACATAGGGTTTCAGGGTTTGCACAACTCAAGAGGGTTTTTATTTTAGCCAAACCCTATATATATATATATATAGGTAAAGTATATGGAGGAAACCCTCCTTATTTGGTAAACTCTGGAAACTCTGACTTCCCAACATTTTTTTTTTGAAAAAAATAGAATATGTAATGTACATTTTTTTAAGCATTTTGAGCCAAAAAAATCGAAAAAGCGCCGAACGGTTTTTTTTTAAAAAAATAAAAAACGTCTACTGTTTACATATAGTTAACACATTGTTAACACCTGTTATTAGCGCTTAACATGTGTTAGTCAAAATTTTATTTTTAAAAAAAAAAAATACTCGGCGCTTTTTTAATTTTTTTGGCCCAAAATGCTTAAAATCATGTATGTTACTTGCCCTATTTTTTTCAAAAAAAAAAAAAATATTCGGAAGTCAGAGTTTCCAGAGTTTACCAAATAAGAAGGGTTTTCTTTATATCCATTCCCTATATATATATATATATATATATATATATAATTACATTTATATATGAGTATATATTATATTAAGTACTCCCATCTGTCTTGATATGCAGTATACGTATGGGACAACCCAGCAAAACATTTTTATTCATGTGTTAATATGATTGTTTAATTCGTGTTGTAGAAAAATATGAATTTCTTAATCCTACTAATTATTTTCAATAGATAGAATACAAAAAAGGAAATCAATGAATATAGATAATTTGATGCAATTATTTTTTTATTTGAAATGAAAATACCTATATCATGTTTTTACAAGTATTCTTTATTTAATATATCAGTTAAATAGAAAACTTTAGATGAATTTTACGTCCTAATGAATAGATACAGTTCAATGCAATTTTTTAGTCCCGCCGCAACGCGCGGGTTACCTACTAGTACTTATATTAAACTTTAGATTATTTGTATAATTTTTCAACAGATTTGACCCTGGAAACAGCCTTGTTCCAAGAGGTTAGTTTATTTGTCTAAAACATGATGTTGAATCTACTAAAACATCTTGGAATTGTTGGAAATTTATCTTGACTTTAATTTTTATTATTTGGTTGATTGTTATTTTAGTTAGTTTGTTTAGATATCAAATAATAGTCCAAGACTCCAAGTCTTATGTTGACTGAATTAGTAGGAGTAAAAGTGTACGTTAGTTGCTTTTACCTTTGCTTTCATAAAAGAATTCTGGGCTGAATTGGGACCATTGTTTTCTGATGTGGCTGCTGAATTTCATACACACGGATCATTATGTCATGCAAGCGGATCGTCCTTCATCTCTCTCATTCCAAAAATTGCTGACCCAAAGACTCACAATGATTTTAGACCCATCTCACTCATAGGCGTGGTGCAAAAGGTGATCTCATAGCTTCTGGTGAACCGGTTAGTGACTGTCATGGATGATTTAGTCTCGCCCTCGCAATCAGCATTCATCAGTGGGAGGAACATCATTGATAGTCCTTTAATATTAAATGAAGTTGTCGCGTGGGCCAAGAAGTACAAAAAACAGGTCTCACTCTTTAATGTGGATTTTAACAAAGCATATGACACGCTCAATTGGAAGTTCATCATAACAATTTTGACACACATGGATTTTCCGGCTAGGTGGAAGTGTTGGATCATGGGGATGTTATATGCGCAATCTAGTATGGTGCTTGTAAATGGGTCGACCCCATCTCACCCCTAAGCAACCCAATCTGATCTAGAACTTGCTGAAGTAGTTGGCTCGTGGTCTCAGGCAACCTAATAGTGTGATAAACGCGGCCAACATGCTGTCAGGCATTAGGGGCGACCTCTGGCATCGCTACATCCTCCGGTGGATCGCCGTCGCCAATGTGTGGCATCTCCACCTCCTCGGCACGCGGCCACTCAATATGTTCCAGCGGCTGTGGAACAAAACACTCGCCAGCATCGCCAGGTGGACCCCAAGCGCGCTGGTAATATGCGGCTGGTCTGCTGTTCGGGACCCGGGCCGCCACCTTCATCTGCTGCACAGTCGTAATATTTAATCGCCTGAAACGTACATCAATAACAATAATATTAAATAATAATAAATAATAAATAAATAATAATCATACTTGGGCAGCATCTGCATCGGTAATTTCCGGTCCTCAATATGGACCCACAAGTCGGCCGGGCATAAGCGCAATGCTATGGCGGTGACCAACCCACCAATAGGAATAGCCCGGCTGAATGCCTATGAGAGTAGCCGACAACGTAGTCAGCAAAGCACTTGAGCAGTGCAACCGGCCTGCCCCTGAGAACGCAGTACAAAAAGAAAAGGTCCGTCTGATTGACCCTTTTGTTAGAACTACACCGCCCGGAAAAAGACCAGGTAATCACCCGGTGTAGGTAACGAATCAGAGGGTCCCTTATGTTGCTGGCCCTTCACAGGATAATAATAAAATTATAAAAACTTCGGCAGAGTTTTCTCTTGTTTTTGTAAGAACCTGACAACACAAGTCGTCTAAAACAACAACAACAACAGTAATAATATTAATAAAGCTAAAACTTGAAAATAATGATAACACCTCTCGTCGTTTGCCGCATACGCTACACCACCACCGATAGTGGGCCACCACGATATCAGCATGTCGTCAGACAAAGTGGTCAGGCCTGCAACGTACATATCCTGGACGAGCTCGTCCTCGGTGCACCACCCTAAACACCTAGTAGCAAAATCGTCCATCGAATACGTGTAGAGGTGTCCAAACATCCTGAGCCGTATCTCAGGATCGTGATCAGCATCGGGATCCGCAACGGCTGGGAGCGGCGTATAGCAGAAGGTCGAGATGAACTCGACCGTAAGCGGCGATGCACATCCTCGTGGAGGTCCGCAAACATCCGGCCCCACAGGCTGTCGGCGGGGAACCACTCCAAAAATCTCGTCGGCCCATCGATATCTCGAAGCGCAGTCCAGTCGATGCCGCGCGATGCGGAAACAGGATGCGACTCCATCTTGTCCCACCGGGCGATCTCATAAGGATCGTGGTGGGACCTGTATACCCAGTCCTCTCATCTCACCAAACGCCATAGGATCCCCATCATCAGGCGCGGTAGCACGCTTCCTTTAGGTGCCATATCTGCAAAACAAAACAAAGATTATTATGACAACAAAAATTTCGACAGAGTTTCCTCTGTTTTTTGTACGAACCAGACAACACAAGTCGTCTAAGAAATCCCAAAACAATAACAATAAATGAACTAAATACCAAATTTATTCGCCTAAACGTTTAGGCGCGCCTTTATGTTTAGGCGCACGCCTTTATGTTTAACATAAAGGCGCGCCTAAACACAATGGCGCGCCTTTATGTTTAGGCGCGCCTTTATGTTTAGGCGCCTAAACACAAACGCGCGTCTTTATGCGCGCCTTTATGTTTAGGCACTAAACACAAACGCGTGCCTTTATGTTTAGGCGTCTAACCACCACTGAACCACCCCAACCACCACTGACCACCACAGCCACCACCACCCTACCCAACCACTGACCCACCACCACGCCCTCACCATCACAGCCCTCACCACCACTGACCACCACCACTGCCCTCACCACCCAACCACCACCACGCCCCAACCACCACTGCCCCACCCCAACCACCACTGACCACCACAGCCACCACCACCACCCCACCCAACCACAACCCTCACCACCACTGCCCTCACGGCCACTGACCACCACCACTGCCCTCACCACCCAACCACCACCACACCCCAACCACCACTGCCCCACCCCAACCACCACTGACCACCACAGCCACCACCACCCCACCCAACCACAACCCTCACCACCACAACCCTCACCACCACTGCCCCATCACCCCCCCCCCCCCCCCAAAAAAAAAAAACCCTAAACTAATAATAATAATAAGAGTAACTAATACCTGTGGTGAAAGAGGAGGACGAAGGAGGTGGAGGAGGACGGTGGCAGGATGTGGAAGAGGACGGTGGCAGGAGGTGGAGGAGGACTGTGGCAGGAGGTTGGAGGAGGAGGTGGCAGGATGGCAGAGGAGACAGAGAGAGACGAGAGAGGTGGGAGGAGGGAGGTGGAGGAGGGAGGTGGGAGGAGGGAGGTGAGGAGGGTGGTGGTTGGTGGAGGAGAGACGAGAGAGAATTGAGAGAGGAAAAATGAAATTTTCGAAGAGGAGATCTGCTTTTGGGGTTTTCAGTGTTTCACACCCCGGCCGTGGAGGCCTCGACGGTCTGTGGTATTTTTTTATTTTTTTTAAATTAAAATCAAAATGAAGCTTCCCTTGGAAGCTTTGTGTTTTTTGACGGGCCGTGGTGGCCTCCACGATCCGTAGTTTTTTTAAATTTTCTTTTAACTGAACTATCATACGGGCCGTTGAGACCTCCACGGGCCGTCGATAAGTTTGAGGACGGGCCGTGGAGCCTCAACGAGCCATTGATCAGAGCCAGATCTCTATATGTAACAATTACACGTGGCTCCATACACTTCTCCAGCAAATCTTTGAGCCTCTTTAGCACCCATATGTAGTTACTCGTTTTCTCTTTAACGATAAAATGCATGGGCGATACAAAACGATAAGTTGTCGACGTCATACCCACAATTTGAACAAACGGGATTCTGTACTCGTTCGTTTTGTAGGTGGCGTCGATCAGCATCACATGTGGGAAGGCACGCCAGAGATTGTACGAGACCCGTGGTAAAAAGATAATATTCTCAACAGCATCTGTCTCCGGATTCTGCTTGGTGAAGTAAGTAAATTCTTTTCAACTAAGATACTCTCGAGTATCTGCATAACAATAATAATAACAATATTTAATATTTAACAACAATAATATAATATTTAATATTTAACAACAATAATAATAATAATAATAATAATAATAATAATAGTAATAATAATAATAATAATTAACAATAATAGTAAGTAATAATAATACCTGCATTGGAGTTTTGTCGCCGTAAATTCTGTCTTTAATCTTGCTAATGGTATTGTGTATGTCCCGTAGAATACATACATTATTCGGGTTTTGTGCTCTAATGGCTAAATGTATGTTTGTCGGTTCCAGGCCCTGAAAATAAAGCGTTTCCCACCATTTCTTCTTCATCTGGTGTCAGCCTCCTAGCAAAAGCGTGACCCTCAACATGTTTAAAAGGGTCGTGGTTATGATTCGGTGTTTAACCTCCAACTTCCAACCGTCTTTGCGTAGCCTCCCTATTAACATAAATGGACAGTAAATCTTTTTGCTACCCGAAGCCCGTACTGTGGCTGTAGTTTGGTATTCGCCAGCACGGTCGCATCTCAGGTCTATCCTAATTTTCTTGCATTATTTCCCGTGCCTTTTGAAACAGAACGTCCGGTCACTAGGACGTAACCGCTAGCGAGGGCTCTATCGTAAGCCCATTGTTTCATCTCTTCAACAGACCCGAATACCTGAAAATTTATACAAGAGTCTAGTCTGAATTCATACTACTCTAAATTATATACTACTGTAAATATATACTAGTTCAATCCAACAAACCCTAAAACGTGTAAAGATATACTAGTGTGAATAAATAAACGCACCTGCTCGGTTTCATACGAAACATCCGGGTTAGGTTCAACTTTTATGTTAACACCTTCATAAGCATCTTTCTGGTTGTCATCATTCGGGTTAGAGCCGTTATAATCTTCCTCGAAGTCCTTAGCACCACTCCCGTGCGAATGGTAACTCCCGTACGTGTACTGCAGGTAGCTTGGTGGCACGAAAAATGACTCATGTTCCTCCACATATTCCTGGTTGAGATCGGGCAGCATGTTCCCGTCATTACCACGACCCCGGATTTAACCTCCTGTTCACCAACTTGAACCTTGGGTTCATACCTTACGCTTTCAGAGACCTAAGACACGTTCTCAGACAGGTCAACGGTTGAAAAGCTTTGTAAATATGACATCATGAGACCGGAAGTCGAGATGGGACGAGGGTTTTGGTGGGGGTGATTTTTAAGTTTTGGTTGAAATGGGGAAGAAGCTGATCACGTTTTGGTTAAATTTGATATTATTACGGGCCGTCGAGGCCTCCACGGGTCGTGGAGGCATTAAATGTCTAAACCTAATACATTTTTACGGGCCATCGAGGCCTCCACGGGCCGTAGTGAAGCACCTTTTCGGACTTTTCAGTCTGAACTCCCTGCTTTTGCAGGGAGTTCAGACTGACACACCTCGTACCTGGTATCTTGACGGGTCGTGGAGGCCTCCACGGCCCATCATTTTTCACTTTTTTGTATTATGACGGGCCGTGGAGGCCTCCACGACCCGTCAATTTTCCCTGATTTGGCCAGAACGGCCCATCAAGGCCTCCACGGTCCGTATAAAGGTTGTTTAGGGTTTTTTTGGGGTTGTGTAGATAGTATCACCCGTTTATAATAGCTATGTCTTACTAAAATACATGGATGTTGTGCAGTCTTTGTTTATTTGTACAATACTTGTAGCCTTGTTAGCGCGCTGCAGAATGTAGCTGCTGTAAGAAACCAGTAAGATAGACGCATCCCATGTCGTCCGAGTACCGTTTATATAAAAAAAGCGCTCACCAGGTGCTATAGCCATGCCTTGATGCGCCCGAGCGCCTAGGCGCGCACCGATGCGCTTTTGTTACTATTATAATGTTTTGGGATATTTGTTACTATAATACTTTCTTATGATATGCTACTTTTCATTTGATTTATTTAGTAGGTGTATTATGAGAAAGAGCCTCCTCAAATTGTATGGTTGAAATGCAACTTTAACTTCATATACTAAATTGAATTTTTTTTAATGTGTAGTGTTAATTCCAATCAGAAATAACGGAATGTGGTTTCTATGTGATGAAATTCATTAAAGAGATTGTTCAAGGAGATGTTGAAATATTGGACAATGTAAGTTGAGGCAAGCTTTAGTTAGGTTAAAAGTAACGGATCGGACTTATGTTTGTTGCTAAGGCTTGATTTATGTTTATTAATTTATGTTTGCCAATGTTTATGTTAGACTAGATACTTGGACGCCATCTACTAATGTATTAATTTAATTTTTGTCTCAGGTTGGGAGGGGTGGATTTTTACGCGGATGACGATATGGATGGCTTTCGCGAAGAATTGTCAAGTTATGGTGCGACATTTATTTCAAGTGATCAAAACTTGTTTTAAGGCAATGTATTGTCGATACAATATTTTTTGTAAACGTTAAATGTTGTTTGGGATTGGTTTGTAATTTGATAAATGTATTATATAATGAAATGATAATTTTGTTATTAGTTTGCTAATTATTTTGCATATAATAAAATAGGTATAAATCCAAAAGGGTAAATCTGTAATTTTACATGAATTTTTTTTTTGGATTAATAAATTATGACATGCAAAATGAACGTCATAAAATTATGTCATAAAATGGGTCGTTAAAATATCAATAAAAACTGTTATAAAAACGTGTTTCATTAAAAAGTATCATAACGCCTGTCAATAAATAATGTTATAAATGTGTTTCATAAATAGATGACACGCCAAAATATGTTATGTTAAATTTATGACACTGCTTTCCTTGACATTCTTTTTCTTGTCATCAGACCATTTTCTTGACACGCAATTTGCGTCAATAAAAGCCTTTTTTCTAGTAGTGATTTGGAATTTAAACATCAAATATAGTAATTGTTACTCTTCGCTTGACAAGTTTGGCATTAATCCGTATTTTGGCCATGCCCACCTTGGCCGGGGTGTGACAATTTTTATCACGGTACACTACATTTTCTTAAAAGTTATATTCATTTGCCTTTATTTTTTGGTAATTTTAATATTAGGTATAATTTTGTTTATTTTAATGAATACTACATTTTCTAAAAGAATTATACTCATTCGCACTTTTTTTTTATTTATTTTAATGGTGCACGTTATCTGAGAAGCCTACTTGGTACGATCTACAAGAGTTATATGAGGTGCATTCAAATGAACATGGTTTACTAGGAATGCTTGGAAGCATAGATTGTTGTCATTGGCTATGGTATAATTGTCCAACCGCATGGCGAGGTCAACACACACGAGGTGACTAGGGACAACCAACGACGAAGACGTGTTTGATGAAACCGATGAATTTTTTTTTTAGTATTATGTGTGTGTTTTTTAGCATTAATTGTTTTTTAGTATTATTTAAATGAAATATTTATTTGGTTCAAATTTAAAAAAAATACTAATTGGGTAATGATTGGAACAGGCTCCAAACCACAACTCGTATGAAATTCAAGCTCTTTCCAGCCGTATGTAAGACCCACATGACACTTGTCAAAAAAAGCCTATGAGATGGGCTTCAAATTTAACACCCACTGTACATGATCTAACGGGCAATATTATTGATAAACCGTACATCTGAAATGTGGACAAAACATATATATTAATTAAGCACGATTCATTATCATTCATGACACATGGGTTATTGAAAATACATAGATATGTCATGTACCCTTAATCCCATATCTGTAGGCACTTATTCATATGCATAACATAACGATACCTGATTCACTTATGTAGCTGACGCACCCCACCAATTACGATGTAGTTTTAATACATAAATATATAACATCACTCTTGAGCATTTCTCGAGACGCTGGAACCAATGAACATTCTGTCTCTAACTCTGAAGTCTGGAAAATTTGTGTGATTGTAAGATGTAATAGTGATATCAGTTTGCTGATCAATATGTCAGCAGATTTCATATCTCTTACTAAACTTGCTATTATATGATAAGGGGTTTACTAAACGAACCCAAGCAACTATTAAAGTACAGTATCACCGCACTCCCTCTATGACGGCCATAATAAAATATTTCGTCTTTTCAACATTTAAGAGAGTGGCTTAACAAATTGAGATGCCATGACAAGTAAAAATAAAGGGAGTCGGATACGTTTAGTACTTGATTTTAATAGTTCTGATGCATTCATGATGTAGCATACGATATATGTTTGCCTTTTCTTTTTCTTTTTTTTTTCCATTTTTAGAGGAACAAGAGTCAAGAGTGCATCTTTTTATATATATAGAAAGTTGAAAGTACCTTTTTGCATAGAGTTGCATAGTGTTGCCATAATCTTGCATTATCTTTCATCAAGAGCCTCTCCTAGACATAAGAAGAGTGGGTTGTCCTTATATGTGCAATTGAAATTGTATTTCTAAAGAGAAAAAACGTTGCAAACCTTTTCTTTCAATTCCTGAATATGCTCCATGAATAAATGCATCTGGAATTTAAGCATATAAATTAAGTTGATTAATATAACCAAAACAAAACAATGATTAGTGAAACGGTTCTTGTGATGTGTTTGACACATACCTTTCGCTCCCTTAGAGTTTTCAAGCTTGATTCAACCTTATTCTCTAACTTCAGCAATTCGTCTAGTGCACATGATCCTAAACTTTGTCCCAAAAGCTTCCTATAACAATAAGATTATTATGTACAAACTTTTAAGTCTGTAAATAGTTAAAAACATATACTGTGCAAAGGAATGCAACTTCTAAAAAATCACCGTGTTGACACTTCAAGTTGCTCGATTTTCTTCTGAATTAAGGTGACATTGTGTTGCATGTGCTGCAACATAAATTGAAATATTTTTCAAGATTAAAAACACACCATATTTAAATCATATTTCAGCTTTATAAAATTTACCGGATTTTCTTGTTGAATTTCATCATTGAAGCTTCGATTTGCCATAACATGTTCACGGTAGTTTTTCATGGTCTTCCTTATGCTAAAACCAAACAACAGAGTTCTATGGGTTAATTATTGTCAATGATGGTGTTGTAAATGTAATCTTATATATAATGCTATTCTACACTAACAATAACAATTACAATGTTCAACTGTGTTGAAGATTAATCAACACCCAAAAACAATATTACAATGAAAACAATTAAGAACAATCAATGATTACTGATCTTATTATTATGAAAGAAAGAAGAATACAAAGAAGTGAGAATTAAGAGAATGAATACATGATTAATCAGAGCTCACTACTTATAGCCCTAATTCCACCAATTTAGTTGTTAATAGACTTAACCGACTAATATCAGTTTAACACTAACAACCCTTCCAATTTTCTATCTTTTACACATTTAGTCCTCTAGGTTACAGGAATTATTCAATTAATACAAATATTAAGGGAAACAGAACCTCTGTTTGACCAAGTATTGACTTGTGATTTCACTTATTTCCAACAATCTCCACCTTGAAACATCAAGTCAACCCACATCCAATTCTTCCAAACAGAGCTTAAACGTTCTAACTAATAATGATTTTGTCAACATATCTGCTGCATTATATTCAGTACTGAATTTATCACATCCTTGATAAAATGCAGCTTGACCTTTATGTTCTTAGTTCTATCATGAAACATATTGTTTTTAGATAGTTCTATAGCACCTTGATTATCACACAGAATCAGTGCAGTATCATTCTGCACACCTAATTCATTCACAAAGCCTCTTAACCACATAGCTTCTTTAACTGCTTCAGTAAGAGCTATATATTCAGCTTCAGTATTGGAGAATGCACCAACATGTTGTAGAATAGCTTTCCAACTCACTACACTACACTGCCCAATACCTTGAAAATGTATTCAGTTAGAGACCTTCCCCTGTCCAAGTATTTAGTATTCCACGAACCCTTGAACTAGGCTTCTGTCACTAGAACTCTTTCCAAATATTAGACCTACTTCGATAGTCCCTTTCAAATATCTCAACAGCCATTTAGTATCTTCCCAATGCTGGTTCCCAGGATTTGATAGATATCTGCTTACAAGACTCACACCATAGCCTATGTCTTGTCTAGTGTAGACCATCAAATACATTAGGCTCCTACCATACTTGAATAAGGTACCCTGTTCATATAAGCTATCTCTTCTTCAGTTTTAGGAGAATCTTGATTAGATAGCTTAAAATGTTGTCCCATAGGAGTAGACACAGCTTTACACTTGTCCATACCATAATTGACAAGTATTTTATGAACATATGAACTTTGAGATAACTATAATTGCTTAGCTATTCTATCCCTCATTATTTCCATTCCCAAGATTTTCTTTGCATCCCCTAGTTCCTTCGTGTCAAATTCTTCCTTTAACAACTGTTTTGTTAACTCTATAACTTTCTTATTTTCACATGCCAATAACATATCATCTACATAAAGTAAAAAATAAACAAACTCACTTAGCTTGTATTCTCTGAAGTATACACATGAATCATAGCTGCTTCTCAAGAATTCACTTCTGATCATATATTCATCAAACTGTTTGTACCATTATCTTGGAGCTTGTTTAAGACCATACAATGATCTTTGTACCAAGCAAACTTTGTCTTCCTTTCTTGCTTCCTCAAACCCCAAAGGTTGATTAATAAAGATAATTTCTTCTAATCTTCCATGTAGAAAAGTTGTTTTGACATCTAATTGCTTAAGTTGCATATGCCAACTTGCAACAGATGACAATAATATTCTAATTAAATTATTCTTCACAACTGGTCAAAATATCTCATTGTAATCCAGTCCTTCTCTTTGAGTAAGACCTTTAGCCACTAATCTTGCTTTGTACCTAGGCTTTTCCACTCTTTCAATCCCCTCTTTCAACTTATATATCCATTTAGAAGGAATAACTTTCTGTTCTACAGGTCTGTCAACTAAAATCAAAGTTTCATTTTGATGTAATGACCTCATTTCATCTTCCATAGCCTCACTCCACTTATCTTTATCACTTGAATTCATAGCTTCATTATAAGTCAAAGCTTCTGTAACACTTTCAGTTTCAGCAGCCATAAATACAACTACTGATACATCCTGCTGATCTCTGATCCTTGTAGGTTTTACAATTTCTCTTCTTGTTCTATCTCTGGCCAGATTGTAACTAGAGAGATCTTCTTGTGAAGGACTAGAACTTCATCCTTCATTGTCTCCACTCTCTTTTCTTGGTTCAGTACTATTCTCCACCTCAATTTCAACTTGAGGATCATATTTTTCCAAATTTGCCAATTCTGCCCCTACAAGATCCTTGCAATATTGTAAAACAAGGTCTCAAAGGCCGAGTACTCCCCGAGTAATCGCTACAATGTAGGTTGCCGAGACCCGAGTACTCCCCGAGTAATCGCTACAATGTAGGTTGCCGAGACCCGAGTACTCCCCGGGTACTCTCCGACTAGGCCGGGAACTCCAGACTCCGACTAGGGAGCGCCTAGCGACTTTTGCAACATTGGGTCCTTGTACATAATATCTTCCCTAAAGGCCACAACATCTCTTCTATAAAATGCCTTAGGAGACCCTCTATCCATTTTCCACAATCTGTATCCTTTTACTCCCATAGGATATCCCAAATTGACACATCTTAGAGCCCTTGGTTGAAGCTTCCCTTGACTTATATATGCATAAGCCAGGTATCCAAAGACTCTTAAGTCTTCATAATCAGGCTTTACTCCATACCACTTCTCCATTGGTGTAATCATCTCAATTGTTGAGAATGGAGATCTGTTTACTAGATATGCAGAGTGGATACTGCCTCTGCCAAAAAACCTTAGGCATACTTGCGACAAACAAGATACTTCTTAACATGTTAAGAAGTGTCCTGTTCATACTTTCAGCAAGACCATTTTGTTGTGGGGTACCAGGAACTATTAGATGTCTAGCAATACCTTGTTGTTTACAGAAACCATTGAATTCTATATTACAAAACTCCAAGCCATTATCTGTCCTGAGTTTCTTACCAGAGTGATTCTCAATCAATGACTTCCATTCTTTGAACTTTCCAAAAGCTTCATACTTATGCTTCAAAAATAAACCCAAAATCTTCTTGAAAAGTCATCTATTATAGACAAAAAGTGGTGTGCACCCCCCAATGACATAGTTTTAGTACGCCCCACAAATCCGAATGCATATAAACTAGTGTTCCCTTAGTTACATGTTTTCCTTTTGTGAATGTTACCCTGTGAGGTTTCCCATCAAACAGTGTTCACAAAAACCTATACTCCTTTCAACAAAATCTCCAATGACATTTTTTTTCTTAAGTTCTATCAGACCTAGATCACTTATGTGACCAAGTCTCCTGTGCCATAATACTGCATCATGATATACGTTAAATTACACATATAAAAGTGCCCGTTTAACTCCCGTTTTTATACGTTTTTGACTTTATACATGAGGAATTGGTACTTATTTGGGTATCTTTACGATTTCTGGTCTTAAACGATGTCCCGGAAGCAAAACTGAAGGAAAACGAAGATTTCGGCACGCGAACAGGACTCTTAGTCCTGTGAGCGGCCGCTCACTCTTCCCAGATTCTATAAAACAGTGCATTTGCCTCTGTTAACGGGGTTGGAGCTTTTCTAGGCGATTTGGGGCGATTTCCAAGGTTGAAAATCTGTTGCAATGGCGAGGACACAAGCTCGGGAACTCATTCGGATCATCTATCATCATCCAATCCGTCACATTTGCATTTTTATGGTTTGATCTTATAATCTATTTTTGTATTAAATATGATTTTGTATGTTTATCGTGATGTTTATGTTATAGATAGTATGCCTACGGGTAAAAACACTAGTAGTTAGTATGTAAAAACAATCATTTGTGTAGTTTAATCATGTCTTGTATGATATTGGTGTTTTTCTTGTTGAATCTTGATGATCATAATGCAACCTTGTTTCACTGTTAATGGATTTGTAGTTATGTTGGATTGACTTTGATGATTGTCGCTTGTGTTAGATGGATACATGTTGAAAAAACCGTCCGTTTAATCAACCGGTAGTAGACTAGTTAACTTGTTAATAAGTTTACACCATGAAACTGTAACCGGGTATTGGTTTGGTTAAAGTCAGTCAAATAATGATTAGAAATGTTTATCGGCACGTAAAAGGGTTTAAAAAGCTTAATGGTGTTGTTACTGATCTTTGACACGGTTGATGATCTTTGCTAGTTATTTTGGTTAAAATGGCGATCTTAGTAGATTTGTGTTCAAAGTTGGTAAAATGGAATAGGTTGTGAAATGCTATACTTTATGCTAGTCTCGGTGATTGTATTTTGTATTCGGTATTGCTTTCCTTGATTAGTGAGGTTAGAAAACTCTTAACGGATGACTAAGTTATGTTTAGAAGATTCTCATGAGATCATATCTGTTGCTCGCTAATGAATAACTTGAGTTGGTGAACGTGCGTTTATCGTGTTAGCTTTCCGTATAGTTGTCATGTTAGGATTCCCGAAAGGGATACTAATTGTCTGAAAATGAGAATGTTGATCACATGCCTTTGTATCATATGATATATAGATGACATGCTAGGATTGGTATTATAGTGTATTTATAGTTTATATTTTGTATTTGGAGTCTTACATACGTTAATTATATGTTTTAGAATTAATTTAGTTAAACAAACTTTCAACTATCTTTTACTGGTAAATCGAGGATAGAGTTTAAGTACTATTGCATCCGCTTGCGTCGATGGATCGATATCTGGTTCTTATCTCAGCTTACTACATATATGACAGGGTACACTTGCCTTTTTGTGTGTGTTTTAATGTTAAGGTCTAAACCATTTTTATAAATATTAAAGCCAAACATGTGTTAAAACCATTGCAAATTATATGTGCGTTTGGCTCACGCCATGGATCGATATCTGGTTCTTATCTCAGCTTACTACATATATGACAGGGTACACTTGCCTTTTTGTGTGTGTTTTAATGTTAAGGTCTAAACCATTTTTATAAATATTAAAGCCAAACGTGTGTTAAAACCATTGCAAATTATATGTGCGTTTGGCTCACGTCACATCACCCTTCTCTTTATTCTGCATAACAGCATTTTCCTCTTGTATAACAATATTCCCAACTAACTTGTATGTATTATTATCACATCTTGTTCATGTTAAAACTACCATACACCCTTTTACAACCTTAGACTTCGCATTCTTTAAACAAACTGTATAACCATCTTTTTCAAAAGTGCCTAGTGACAACAAGTTTCTAGCCAATTCTGGTATGTACCTCACATTATCAATTTGTACTTCACTTCCATTGTTCAATCTTACTTCTATAGACCCTATTCCAATAATCTTACAAGGTCTATCATCCCCTAATTGAACAACACCAAGATCTTTAAAAACTAGTTCTTAGAGGGTATTTGGCTGTTTATTTTGTCCCTCCTTTTAACTTATGACTTATCCAATAAGTCAAATGTTAAAAAAAGTTGTTTGGATATTTGTTTGATAAGGAACTTTTGAAGATTTTGTGCTTTGAAAAGGAGAAAAGAGGGGAAAAGTCATAAGTCACAATTTTTGACTTTTGGGATTTAGGATCTTTTGAGGTACAAGAAGGAGAAAGGAGAAAAGGAGAAGGAGAGCCAAACATGCTCTTAAAGTATTCTTTCTTGAAAGTCATATGAAAAGAACAACCAGAATCCATAATAGGTTTTTCATTACCTTTATCATTGGCCACCACTTGATTACAAGTCACTACCAATACATCTGAACTCTCATCGACATCTTGAGAGTTTTCTGGAGATGTACTTGACTGTCCCTTGAATTGTCCTCTTTCAAATTTCTTCTTCTTGAATCATTCAAGAAAATCTCTCTTTAAATGCTCTTTTGAATTACATATGAAGCATTTTCTTTTGAATCTTGATTTGACCTTGATTGATTCTTGCCTTTGAATGATCTTTGATCTGATGTACCCCTAAACAAGCAGTCCATCTGCATTATCATCCTTCACGTCAGACCTTTTCTTTAACTCTTTCGAATTTAATGCTGCCAACACCTCTTCCATTGTTAGTGTATCTCTTCCATACATTAGTGTGTCCACAAAGTGTTCAAAAGTGTGGAAAATATGTCAAGAAAATTATAACCTGATCTTCATCTTCCAGAACCACTTCAATATTTTCAAGATCCAAGATGAGTTTGTTAAACTCATCTGTGTGATCTTCAAGGAATTTTCCGGGCATCCTATTGAACGTATATTGTCTTTTCTTCAAGTACAGCCTGTTGGCCAAAGATTTTGTCATGTATAATGACTCCTACTTTGTCCATACACCTACTGCTGTGGTCTCTATCGAATCTTCTCTTAAAACACGATCACCCAAACTCAAGATTATAGCACTATGAGCCTTCTCCATCATATCTTTATTTTCTTTGTCTGATAATTCTTGAGGCAATTGGTTCTCACCCTTCAGGGCAACAACACCCTAATGAACCAACATGGCTCTCATCTTTAGACGCCACAGACCAAAATTGTTCTTTCCATCAAACTTCTCGAGTTCAAACTTGGTAGACCGTATCTTCTCCACCTTTAATTTATCTCCTGTTTTTGAATCGAACCAAGAACCATGCTTTGATACCAATTGTTGAAGATTAATCAACACCCAGAGACAATATTACAATGAAAACAATTAAGAACAATCAACGATTACTGATCTTATTATTACAAAAGAAAGAAGAATACAAAGAATTGAGATTTAAGAGAATGAATACATGATTAATCAGAGCTCACTACCTATAGCCCTAATTCCCCCAATTTTGTCGTTAATAGACATAACCAACTAATATCAGTTTAACACTAATAACCCTTCTAACTTTCTATCTTTTACACATTTAGTCCTATAGGTTACAGGATTCATTCAACTATCAAGAGAAACTTTGAGAACCTCTGTTTGACCAAGCATTGACTTGTGATTTCACATTATTTCCAATAAACTGAAAAAAAGCGAATGTTGGTTTTAAAAATCTTATTTGCTCAATTGGCAATATTTTAATTCTCGGTTGTAAAATTAATAATGGCAATATTTTAATTTTCGGTTGTAGATTAAATTAAAGAGAGCATCAAGTTTAAGAAAGTGAAGGTACTATATAAGATTCAAGATATAACAAGATATATGGTGTTCAAAGAAGTTCGCATATGATGTTTCATGATCAAACACTACTACAAAACTAAGCAATTGTTACCAAAATTTGCTACTAAAAAACACGATAGCAAATTTTCAAGGGTATCAAGGGGATGTTTGGAACTAAATAGAAAATAATGTATGCCTTAAAAACACACACCTCTCTGTCGTAAAACACACACTTCTCTGCCCAAGACACACACATCTCTCACCACCTCAATCGCCACAGTAGCACCACCTTAATCACCATCATATCACCACCTTAATCGTCATACCAAACATAACGTAGGTCTTTGAAGCATCACAGTAGCATACCGTACTCCGATTGTTTGTTCTCAGAAGGTGTCCATCGAAGCATCGTCTCTATTGGTTCTCGATTAGAGGTCGCGTCTCTAGTGGTTCTCGATCAGAAGCATCATCTCTATTCATTCTCTATCCATTGAAGCATCGCACAGATTTTGGTATTTTAATTTGACCTAATTTGTTACTCAACTGATTTGATTATTATATATATTAATAGGTCGTTTGATTTTTGCATTAGTTTTAGTTCGATTGATCTGCTTATTTGACCTAACTGTTATTAAATTGAAAATATTATTGAATGTTTTTTTAGTTTGATTGATGTGTTCGAGTCTGTTTATTGTTGATTAAGGTTCGGTGTTTGGATCTAATCGATATTGTTGCGTATTGGTTGATTCCTTCATATTCGTCTCTATTGTCCATTACATAATTATGAGGAAAACTGAATTGATTTCCAGTTGAATTTGTTCATAAACATGCCTTTGAAACTCATCATTAATGGCTCGGTAATATGTAGTTGTATGTTTTGGGTACCAAATTCGGAAAAGTTCAATTTTCATCTCGGACTAGGGACATGTACTAAATTTTTTTTTGGTAGCTCTTTATAATCATATTTTCTTCCTTTTCGTTCATGTGAAATCAATTATTGTGACTAGAGGCTACAATTTTTGACTGAAACACGTTACAAGTGTTTCTTATAGATAGTTTGTGTGAAATATTATTTCAAAACAAAATTTGGACGAAGTTAATTAGGTTGTACTAAACTTTGGGAGACTTTTGATCTGATTAATTTTCAACATGTTCTTTTTTCAACCAAATCTATTGGCTTTTACCCATTTGAACCATTAGAGAACCGAGATGTGTCTTGACCCAAATTGAACCCATTTATAAGTAAACGGGTTAAAGTTTGTGCATCTACTAACTCTTTTTCTTTCCTGGCTAATACTTACACATATGTAGAAGTACCAAGAATCTCAAAAAATATGCTCAACATAACAATAAACATTTCAAGTGTTTCTCAAATACTAATATTGAATTATTTTATCGAATAATAGAAACTTTGATGGTGCATGTTTCCACTATGGACAGTCTGGGCATAGAGCATCTGAATGTCCCAATATCTAGTTTTCCGCTCTTTATAGCAACAAGTTCTTGGATCTATTTATTTCATCACTGCTCCGTTTAAACAGGCGGACAGCTGATCGACAAGAAAAGAAAATGGCACGCACACGCGTTGGAGGCTACATGAAGCTGAAAGTAAGATCTTGAAACAGCTTTATGTAATCAACATTTTAGATATCATGATTTGTTCAATTGTATAATATTTTTTTTTTTGTAATTTTTTTTGTTATATCGATAAGGCTTATGCATTGGTTGTTTTATAGATTCAGAAGTTAAACGATGAAAAGGAAGAATCTAAAGAAAGGTCAACGGAATCATTGTAGAGTTGAAGGCTATGTTAAGAACATAGGCTATATGTAAACACATTTAGTTTGAATGTTTGGATTTGGATGTTTTAATTTGGATTTTTTGATGTATTGATTTGAATGTTATGATTTAAAATTTTCATAAATGGATACATTTTGCAAAGAAATGGAATGACAGCAGGTAGATAAAAGAAATGGAATGACGATATGGTAGAAAAAAAACCGCAAAAATGGTAGCAAAACGGTAGCAAAAATATGACAAAAAAACGTAGCAAAATGGTGACAAAAGCGGTAACAAAATCGTGGCAAAAAACGGTAGCAAAACCGTGACAAAAAAGTGGAAGCAAAACGGTGGCAAATTAACGGTAGCAAAAATGGTGGCAAATTAGCGGTAGCAAAACGGTGACAAACTAGCGGTAGTAAAACGGTTTCAAAACATATAGCGGTAGCAAATCGGTTGCAATAGGGCAATTGCTGTGATTTTGCTACCAAGTTTTTTGGTAGCAAAATTGTAGCAAAAGGGTAATTGCCACCGTTTTGCTACCGAAAATGTGGTAGCAAAAACCCTTTTCTCTAGTAGTGAAATGCGAACATGTGATCATCATCAAATTGATCGTCCGTTTGTCATGTTCTACGAGTGAGACCTGGCATTTCATGTTAACACATGAAAGTCAGATTAAAATGAAAAAACTAGGGATTTGTACAGTTAAAGGAGTATGTTTTAATATTAAAAGTAATATAATAACTGAGACTAACGTTTCAAATTTGGATTTCGGAGTTAATATGATATCTGATTTATTGTAGCAACGATTAAACCACCGTTAAAAATATTTTTTTAATGTCATGTTCTTTAAAAAAACACACGTTTTCCAAAGTAGGATTTTTAAAACTACAATTTTATGATATGAGAATTATAAATTTGTAGAGAATTTATATGCATAGAATACATTTTAAAACCAAGTTTTACTTGTAAAATCAAGATAAGAAGCACTTTTATACATCTATTGGATGCTGATCAATTTGAATTCACTCATTTGTAACCCAACTACAGTGGAGCATATCGAGACTCAGCACTATTTTTCTTTATTTGTTTTTAATAACAACAAATTTACCAAGAACTCCCATAAGAGTCTCTACTCGGCAAATTCAGGACCCCTTCTACCGCGGAATAGCCAGACAGTGTAAGGTAGCTCCTGGATCACCAGCTCACCAGTTGCGAGGAAAACTCGACTATCCACCCACCCAAAAGGACGATAACAAATAAATCGGTTAAACCTGCCGCGCCATTAAATGGGGCGATTGCCTTGTGATTCCCAAGGTTTGGTTTGATCCAATTAAGTACAAGCCTAGACTGTATATCAGGTATCTCATTTTTTTTAAGGCAAAGATATATTTTTTGATAGATGTAAAAAATTAGAAAGGAGCTAATACATCAAGTTTCTAGTAAGAATTTAGAAATTGTATATGCTACTGTCAATAAAGAACTACCCACATAAACAACTTAAACAATATGTAAGTTTAGCAAATGTTTGTTTTATTACACAGTGTTGAATTACAAAAGTAGAGTATATCTCATCATTAGACTCAGTTAAAGAAAGTAGTGTGGTTGAAAGATCAGATGATTTCAAACTTAACAAGGGCACCATGTTAAGGCTATGGGAAAGGGATTCTCATTCTGTACCTACCCTTTTATGTTAATTAGTTGACGGACATCTATATTAATGAAGTTCAGTTTAAATAATTTATGTATTGCTTTACTTTCTGAGATTTCCTTGTTTTACTAAACTAAGAGCATGCGTACTAGAGCGCTATAGGGGCTTTAAAACAAAAATAACCCCCCAAACACCACTACATGGGGGGGGGGGGTTAAAGGGCGTTAATATTGTAAAAATGGTGTTAGGCGTTAAAATTATAACGCTTGAATTTCTGATTCTGACCAAAAAGTTGGTTGAGCCAATTATATGAGGAGAGAGGGGCGTTAAACTTCAATGCCACTTCACACAGAATTAAATAAAATTTAGTACAGGATTCCTGTTATTATGAAGAGGTAGGTTGAATTCATGACAAGGGTTTACCCATCACCTTATATATGGTATTGTGGCGTATTATATACATAGGGACAGGTTCAAATACAAAGTAATGAAAACGTGCGAATTGTGCGAAGTGTCACTTGTACATGATAATTACGTAATAATAATTACGTAATGCCTTCATGAATATACAAAAAACATTACATAATTATCATTAGTAATTATCATGTACAAAAGTGCATGATAATTACGTAATACTAATTACGTAATGTTTCGTATGTTCATTAAAGCATTACGTAATTATCCGTACGTAATTATCATGTACAAAGTGCATGATAATTACCTAATGCTTTCATGAACATACAAAAACATTACGTAATTATCATGTACAAAGTGACACTTCGCACGTTTTCATTACTTTGTACAATTACCGTCCCTATATATATATATTATATATATATATATATAATATATATATATATATATATATATTAATTTTCCTAAAAATATACAAACTTCTAAATAATTTATATCACTTGAGCCTTAAAACAGTTGTAGATTTCAGCCAAATGTCCATTTATTAATCTACTTGCTATGTTATTCAAAATTAGGGCAACGGTCGTTGCATATAAGTAACTAGTTTAGGGTAACTGTATGTAACAAACATATGCGAGGTAGATTTGAGGATATTATTTGTTTTTTTTAATCAGCCTAGCGTAAGTCAAGAAAATACGTATAGATGGTAGTGGATCTCAACTCTCTGCAGCTCATAACAATCAAGAGCATTTCTGATAGTTGTACTAAACATTTACATTCTATATATAATGCAAAAAGGGCAATTAGGTATATAAATTTATCCCAACTCTAGTATATGAATTAGTTGTCCTTTTAGTCAATTATCCAGCTAAGGAATACATATTTATAAACACTTAAAAGTTTCATTAAAGTCTTTTCTATAGTGTTTAGTGATCGATCGATCCAGAATTTTTCGATGGGGGTGCCTAGGACACGTTAAATAGTGTTAGGTCATAACGGCTCAAAGGATCAAATGACAATGCAACCAGTAAAAACTACATTAAATCGTAGATAGAAAAATCAGCCTAATATTAATAGATGACTTTATTATTCTTTGTATAACGAAAACCATTCACGGTTTTAACTGTAGATGATAACAATAAAAATAACCACACAAAAGAAGACTAAGAGTTCCTACATTAGATATTACTATAAACATTGGACTGTGTTTGGTAGTAAAGAAAACTTCCGTCCACCTATGATATTGTTAAACAAAAAAAGATACAACGGTTTCCATTCTTGAAATACGAAATTTCTTAAAAAAAAAGAAAATTATGTTTTGATGCATACATTAGATATTACTATATATATTTTGATATTGCTTCTTTCCTCCTAGCAATTACTATTAACACAGTCCAACACTTGTAGAGAGTTGGTTTAAGGCTTTAAATTTCCTATGGAAGGCTTGGGTTCAATTCTCACTGCTACATTTGGAGGACATTGGTGGAGGGGAAATGAGGGATGATCGGCTATTGGGGTTTGGTTCGAGTCCTGATCCCGACGGTTTACCAATATTTCACTGCCGTGCCTTCGGGTGGGTGAGTGGTCTGGTTTTCCTGGGAATTGGTGGCAATTGGTGACCCGGGTACTCTCGAGTACCTGATTCGCCAAAGGGTGCCCGAGCGTGCTCGGAAATTGATTCATTGGCGTTCAAAAAAAAAAAAAAATACTATTAAACAAACTAGGCCATTAAAGAAACCATTAAATTTGGTCAAAACATTGGCCATGATATTCTGATTATAGTTGTTGATAATTTGTAACAGTATCTCTAACTATATTGAAAATAAAATGGATGTTAATGGTACTCCAAAATATAAGATAATATCCAAGGGTTTCACCATTGCTTGCTTAATTAAAAAGCTAATTAATAGAAAAAATCAAAGATGTAGCTGTGTGATTAAGTTTATGGAAAAAGATAAAAAAAAAAAAGCCATAAACTAGCATAGGCAAACCGTGGAAAACAAAACAAAAGAATTTTACACTCGTAGGATAAACCCTAATGGTGATGCAAAATGTACGATGATATTTCCAAAGGTGTGTACCATATAAGAAGCTAATTAATAAAAAAACTATCAAAGAGCAGAACTACTGGAAACAAACAAAAGAAAGTACATTGGTAATATAAATCGAGGGGGTTCGTTGAAAAATAAAATATTTTTACCTTAAAACCTGAACAAAACTAAATCCGTTAGGGTTTCTGAATAGATTGACCTTGAAATATGTATTTCTTGTTCTCTGGGCATGTAGAGAGAGAGAGAGAGAGACAGAGAAGAGAGAGAGAGAGAGAGAGAGAGAGAAGAGAGAGAATGTTACTTGTTACAGCTTGAAAATTCAAAGCAATCACCCTTCTCAGAGAAGATAATCAGAGCAACTTCAACATCACAAAGAACTGAAAGTTCACATGCCTTCTTCAGAATACCATTTTTCCTTTTAGAAAAAGTAACTTGCCTACTTGTTGGATTCTCTATTCTCCGCATTACTACTTTTCCTCTAACCATTCTTAATTCTGTAATTAGGTTATTGATATCAATTATGCATCCCTAAAACAGAAGAAAGAGTGTATAATGATTGTGTACATAAACCTTCAAAAGCTTACAAGTGTACAAGAAACTACTCTTTAGATTAAAGAAGCGAAGCAAGAGATTTCCGTCTAACACACAGAAAAAAAAAAAAAAACAAAACCCTAATATAATTTACAGATAGCATGCATCTTCCATCTCTTTAAATTCTGACCACAAATACCAAATAGCTTTAATCAATTGACATCCTGTCTAGTCACGTATCCTTGTCTATATCTCCATTAAGAGAAGTCAAAATCAATAAACGAAAATATTGTCCTACAAATTTGACGGAGAAAAAAAAGGGCTATATGAAAATATCTAC